>JAVTVY010034083.1:0-147651 GCA_036873755.1 Hanleya hanleyi
TAGTATTAGCACCAAATTCAAGAGAACAATTATAGTATACATAAACATAGGCTAGTTTCCTGCAAGAGAGAAGCGGTCAACAGTTTTCAATGATGCCGGCAAGAGATCATGATGTTCCAAATATATCACATCCGTATCGCTGATCAGTAACCGAGAATCTTTTCTTTCGGTACTTTCAGGCAGTACCAGTGTGTCGCTATATAGCTGAAATATTGCTGGACGCGACATTAAATCTAATTCTAGCTATCTCTCTTGATATATGGCGACATTCCTGGAAATGGCGATTTTTCTCGAGAATTTTCTTGAGAATTTGCATATTAGGCACATATCAACAAAGTTTGTGTCTCTATCGTAATTTGAAAAGCTCTTGAAAACTTTCCAGATGTGCTATCTATTTGCCGGCAGTTCTTTTAGGCCATTTCTAATATCTGTCATACTGAGTAAAAATCGTTGCTTTCTTCCTTAATTTTGATTATACTGCATTAAGCACTCAGCATTATGGAGGATAAGGGAACAAGGACTGGTTCGCTCGGTGTCAGTATAATGTGACTGAGTGGGGTGTCATGTCTGCCTACGGCATGATATTTCAGTGGGACAGCACTATAAAATGGCAGCATTAGATCTGCTCTGTTACAAGTAGGTACCCCTGCCCCTCCCCTCCCCTCCCTTCCCTTCCCCGTCGTGATATAGCTGAAAAAATGTTGAAAGCGACGCTAAACCCTATTCACCCACTCACTCACCCATTCTCATCCAGGTGGTAATATATGTGTTCCAACTGTGTGTGTTTCCTTACTAGCACAGATAATGTTCTTTCAGAAGCTTAAAGCGGGTATTGATGTCACTGTTGTGTCTATGCAGCCCGTTAACCCATGGCCACTGCTGAGAACTGCCCAAATTACAAGCGTCTGGTCCGTCATTCATAATTCAGCCGTCGTCCATCAAAGAATATCCGCGTCCATAATCCAAAGATCTATTCCATATTCAATATAACAGTATTAACACCAAATTCAAAAAGACAATCATAGTATACGTAAACATAGGCTTGTTTCCTGCAAGAGAGAAGCGGTCAACAGTTTTCAATGATGCCGGCAAGACATCATGATGTTCCAAAAATATCAAATCCGTATCGCTGATCAGTATTCTTAATCCATAATATTCGTTGTAAAGTCGTCATCTAAAGAATGATGCATCTCAGTCACGCTTTGATTGTGACTGTTCGTATGAGTACCATGAGGTTCTTGAAGTACATGGGTTCATACGGCCCCTAGCCCCGGGTTAAGCGGAATTAGACACAAGTTAAGAAACGTAACGCCACAGATCTTGCACGCTATGTGTAGCCATTTCCTGCTCCCATATATTGAAAATGTCGAAAACATCACTATTGGAAACCATCTTGATGACGTTGGAATTATATGGTAGCTTGAATGATGCGAGACAAACGGGTTGCCTTTCCAACTGCACAAAGACTCCTACATGAAGTATCTACTCGAAGTTGGAGACAAAGTTCGGGGAATGGCTTGAGAACACATGGTCAAACCCGTGATTTACACAGACAATCTGTGGAACTCCAACTCAAGTTGAGGTTCAGAATGAAGAAAGAAGTGGGAATCAGAAAAACTGTGATATCTGCAACTGCTATCGCATACCGATAACATCTGCAGACATAACTAGAATTTGGTCCATTGGCTACAGACACAGACAGCTGCCAACGAGCATCATTCAGGTGCTGGTTACAGACACAGACAGCTGCCAACGAACATCATTCAGGCGCTGGGAAATTAAGGTGATGATCAATTAGAATCACCAACACAGGTATTCATTCCTGACACCAACACAGGTATTCATTTCTGACACCAACACAGGTATTCATTTCTGACACCAACACAGGTATTCATTCCTGACACCAACACAGGTATTCATTCCTGACACCAACACAGGTATTCATTTCTGACACCAACACAGGTATTCATTTCTGACACCAACACAGGTATTCATTTCTGACACCAACACAGGTATTCATTTCTGACACCAACACAGGTATTCATTCCTGACACCAACACAGGTATTCATTCCTGACACCAACACAGGTATTCATTCCTGACACCAACACAGGTATTCATTTCTGACACCAACACAGGTATTCATTTCTGACACCAACACAGGTATTCATTTCTGACACCAACACAGGTATTCATTTCTGACACCAACACAGGTATTCATTTCTGACACACCGGGAGAAAATGTTAGATTTTTGATATTAGATTTATCAATGTTTTAGCTGGCTCTTGTCCAACTCGGGGAATCAAACAGAATAGAAGATATACACAGCCTTTCCAAGACTACAGAATCATCACCCACAGCGGTAAATGAGACATTACAACACATATAAGGGAAGTGGGAAGAGGTGCCGACATACTGACTGCCACAACAACGTTATACGAGAGATGCTACAATAACAGGCTACCGATTTTGCTATCAGTTTTTGAACAAGAAATGGGAAACGGTTACATCTTAGTGGGTTCTTTAGATGGTGCTCTGCAACGATGGACTCAAACAAAAATTTCTTTAAACCATCCCCAACCATCTTTTATTTCAAATGAAACCTGAAGCATCTCGAGTCCTTCACGCCCTCTATCAGCATTCATCTGCAAATCATATTTACCATTTTTACAGTAGGCCCCTATTTAGCTCCATGGCAGATAATATCAAGAGATAGTGTGGGATATAGCCAAGAATCGTTTTACACAGAGCAGGATGGTAAGGCCATGGAGATATATGACCAACTAAAATAAACATGTCTCATTCAAACCTGGACATCCTCTAACTTTTTTGCATTGAGAAAGCACTGCTAGAACGAAGCCAGTGATTGCTGCTCCTGCTGACGAGCGGCACATAATGTTCTCTGTAGTGACACTGCCGGTTTCTGTGTTAGGAATGTTGGACCCGATCACAGAATTTAAAACAGTCGAATACAAACGGTCACAACCACACAAGCAATATCTTGCGAGCATTGAAATCAGATGACCCTCATCCATGTGAGTTTCACCTAACTATGGTACCGGATTCGGATGGTTGGATGTCACAATAGAACGGTGATTTTGACAAATGTATATTGGAGCGAAACAAACTTGGATGGCTCAGCTACAGTATAATGGTTCCTGGATAGAATGATGAGATAAAGAGATACCCGAACGTCCGTCCCCAGTTGCAACTCGTATGTGATAAGAAGCTTCGCCCTTTGATGGAGGGAGACTTGACGCCAAAATGAAAGCTTCAACAATACTCGCAGAAAATTTAGGTGTTTATATCTATCGAGAAAGAAAAATATACCGCACAATGTATGAAACTCTTAGAGACGATAAGACAGTTGACGAGTACAACATTCAAAGATTACTGGTAGATTAGTTCTCCATTACATGCATTTCAGTATAAAGAACTGTCATCTGGATCCGTGATCTGCAAGAAGCAGAAGCCTTTGGCCGGTATCCACAAGTTTTCTTTAAACGATACACGCATGATATATTTATCATTGGATCCATCTGTATTGGGTGAATTATGCAAATGAATTGTTTTCAACGGCAATGGAGCTAAATAAGGTGAAATCAAATGCACTTTTCATAAGCCGATATAGAAAACTTAAACCACGTTTTCAGTCAATGAACTAGTGCCATTAACCTTTCATCAGGTTCATCATGATACAGATAGTACATTGTCAGAAGAATCGGATGAAACCGTCCGGATTATTTTCGGTGTAGACGTTAAGGAGTAAAATCGGTCAAATTCAAATTTTGACCCAAATATTTGGGGCCGTTTTGACCAAAATATTTTGGATACGTAACCACTATACCCAATCGCCCCGAGATATCAGTGGTAACGCACTACTTTACAATAGCTATACATGTTCGTGGAATAAGGCAAAAGCATTTTTTGCAGAAAGACAAATAAATTTGGACGATAAACAATAGAATAGTCAGAACATGCTATCAAAACGCCCTATAAGCTCTAAGATCTGAAACGTTCTATTTGGAGTTTGGAGACATGGCTTTTCAATCGCGGTGTGTTTCTTGTTGACAATAAAGTATGCCGATTGCTTTCTGCCTCCTTATCTGGACATCTTATCAGAATCATGATCCCCGACTAATACGGGAAATTGTCAAGGCTAACTATCCGGTATACTGCCCAGAACGCGGGGTTACAGTGAAAAAGAAATGGCAGGGATATGAAATGATGAGGGCTGATACAGGGTTTAACAAATATGGAGAAGAATGGGGTGAAATTATCAACGAACGAATGTGGATATCCCGAAACTTCGACGGGAAATATATAGTGGGATGTGAAGAGATCTTAGAACGATCTAATTTCTGATTTATGAACAGTACAAATAACATGAATAGAAGAAATTGGATAAATTATCATTTTGCTGGGTGATTTTTGTGGAAATTTTGTGAATCAAGAGAGAGGAGAGATTCTTGGTAACAAGATAGACAAAACCCTGAACGAGGAAATAATTCTGGACATTGAAGCAAGTCATGAGTTATACAAAGTAACAGATCTACAAAATATTCATGGCTAGGGACAAGGGGAGCGCGGAGTTGAGAACAATGGTAGATTACATGATAAGCGTACAGGTATTGGGAGGTTGAATGTATGTTTATGGATGATGATTACTGGGTGATGATGAAAATGTCACATGACCAACAGAAAGAGTATGGTAAGCAAACGGTGTACTATAGATTGAATATGCATGATGAAACAGACTCGGAAAAATGTTGAACACAACTTTCGAGACAGAGAAACAGAAATAAAGAACCTTTAACTAGGGTTGAGCACGGTGTGAAAGAAATGATGACAGAAATGTTTAACAGAACGTTAATATGTGATACACATTCGAATATCCCATTGGTAAGGTACCTTTTGGAGAAAAAAAGACGATGAAATGTTGAATGAAGGCGGACAAGACAGAGAGAGAGAGAATGGTGCTGAGAAATGTCATTAAACATGAACGTAAAAGAAAACAAGCAACAGATTATCCTATGAGATGACAAGAATAGGCGTAACCAAAGAGTGATCTATAAACCATTAACGCAAACCCTAGAACAGAGACAAACTAAAAAAACAATGACAAACTAAAAAACAATGAACCCCACCATTTTGAACATTCTACAATTATATGACCGTAGATTTCATAAACGGTTTGATGTTGTGTTTTGTTGGTTGCCTAGCCAAGTTGGCATCAACGCTGATGCTGATGAAATGGCGGCTAAGGCAGACCCAGATAATGAGGTTGATCCTGTTGGAATCCCATATAGCGATTTCAGACCCTCTATCTGTGCTTAAGTGAGAAAACTGTTTCAATCTTCATGGGATGTTGTGCATAATAACAAACTTCATGAGTTTTAAAAACTGTACGATATATTCATCTGAGTAGCCAGAAACGTTTCAATCAAGCCATGATCATGTAGAATCGGCCAAACCCGATTTTCACTAAAAACGAAACCAGCCCCAAGGTGTAGTCCATGCCACGAAGATCTCACAGTGAAACATATTCTGATCGACTGTATAGATTTCAAGACTGTAAGAGATTCTTCTTATCAAGCAGCTACTTAGTCGGGTAAATAAAGACTGTATTTCGGTTTAAGGAGAAATCGGTTTGCTGTACAAGTTCTATTATTATATGACTGGTGGCGAATATCCCGTGTGATTGGTCCATCGGTGGTCATGTGATATCTCACAAAAAGCTATATTCACCTGCCAGAATGTTATATTCACCGACCGGTGAATATAACTTTTGTTGACGTCACTGCCGAAGCCGGTCGCGCGAATGACGTCATTTCGAACACCCGTTGTGCGGCTGACGTCCCGTTCCAACATGCGTGATGGGGAGATATATCTAATGAAAAAGTTCAGAATAATCATCTTTCCCCATATATATTTCATCCAGCCAATGCAAATTCAAACGTATTTTGATTGTTTCATATAATAAAACAATTATGTGATTCCAATTCGGTAAATACGATGTGTTATGGACCAGAGAAAACCAATATTCACCTCGGCCTTCGGCCTCGGTGAATATCGGTTTTCTCTGGTCCATAACACATCGTATTCACCTCATTGGAATCACATAATTGTATATTATTATATGACTGGTGGCGAATATCCCGTGTGATTGGTCCATTGGCGGTCACGTGATATCTCACAAAAAGCTATATTCACCTGCAGAATGTTATATTCACCGACCGGTGAATATAACTTTTGTTGACGTCACTGCCGAAGCCGGTCGCGCGAATGACGTCATTTCGAACTTCTCTGGTCCATAACACATCGTATTCACCTCATTGGAATCACATAATTGTATATTATTATACGTCATGTAAATTCGTAATGTTTTCATTGGTTGACAGCCTGTGACGTGTCATTCTACAAATCGTGATGTTCAGTGATGATGCAGTCATATCTTGCCTTACCGTTGAATAAATGTCCGACCGGTGAATATAACTTTTGTTGACGTCACTGTCGAAGCCTGTCACGCGACTGACGTCACTTCGAACACCTGCTGTACGGCTGGCTGTAGTTGCATGATCAGACCCGACTATGGAGATATTCTTAACGAAAAGCTTCAGAATAGTCATAATTCTCCCTTGAATATTTAATGCGTATATTCAATATGTACATTCAACGTCAAATTCAAACCAACTGTGATTGTTTCATATAATAAAACAATTATGTGATTCCAATTCGGTAAATACGAAGTTTTATGGACCAGAGAAAACCAATATTCACCTCGGCCTTCGACCTCGGTGAATATTGGTTTTCTCTGGTCCATAAAGCATCGTATTCACCTCATTGGAATCACATAACTGTATATTGTTCCACGGCGACATCTGCCGGATGCGCGCGCCAACATACTCCCCGAAACGAAGATTGATGTGTATCTTCGTCGACATGCTGTGTATACGTCGGCCTGTTGGTGATAGAAATTAGTGAATGTGATTTGGTAATTGACTGAAATAAATTTGGCATCTTTTGAAAGGTACGTAAGATCACCGAGAACGTTACTCATCCAAATTATGCGATTGAGTCGACAAACAAGCCGAGATCGAACAGTCGATCTTGAAACGGCGTTTTGAAATCAACGTCAATGACAACGGTCGCGCAATGTTGAACAGAACACGATATGCTTATTTCACCGTACCTTCCTCATTCACATGATTATAAAGTCCCGATTTTATTCAAATAGGACATTCGGTATAATAAAACAACTATTGCATGTTACAGATTGGGACATCACGATTTGTCAGCTCTCGACAAGTGATGTACAACGAGAGCGCAGCGCGAGTTGTACTTCACTTGTCGAAAGCTGACAAATCGTGATGTCCCACTCTATAACATGCAATAATTGTATAATGTATGTACATGTTTTTGATGTGTTGTGTTGATCACTTCTGGATTGCTGGGTTGTTGACTTGTTTTTGTTGGAATACTTAGAATTTTCTTTGAACCTATAGCTATATAGCTGAAATATTGCTGAACGCGACAATAAACCTTAATTTTCTCTCTCTCCTAAAAAAAACACTGAACATTTAACATCGCTCCGAATATTATATTGAAAAATTTGAACGAAAAAAACAAGCCGAAAAATACTCATAATCGTGACATCGACTCCATCACCCCCTAACATCTACATGACGTTAACACCCATTTAATGATGCGGGTCAAAGAAAGGAAGGAAGGAAGGAAGGAAGGAAGGAAGGAAGGAATGAGCCGAGTGCTGAAGAAGAAGTCTTGTGTAAGCTGTTAATTATAACGATAGGATTAACCATATGCGCAGTTCATTAGACTGTTCTATTCAGACAAACAAAAACGATATGTCAAAGAAAGATTGATCAATAATATCTATAAAAAAAATCTGAGGTCAGTACACAAGTTAATTCTAGGTGATACCTCTCATAAAATGAAATGGTGCGCATCGAAATGAACATTATCGCCCAGGTTATAGGTTAATGTATTTTAGCACACGCCACAATAACCTTACCGACTTTTATTTATTTGTATCAATATAGATAGATCTATTACCACGCCTAAACAATAGAGCTCATTATATGTATGTTTATGCTCAATGGTTGCAAGTTTCAAGGTGTTAAGAAATCCTTGAATTTCGCATCTTTATGTCTTTGAGGTCTAATGTTGCGCAAAGGTGCGAACATGCAACTGAAATGGTACATTAGAGATGTATACTATATCTCGTCCTCATGCCATCAATAGAAAACCTTAAGTTGCACAAAATTGCTCCCACGTCGCCATCAGAAAAAAAAAATCGCTACGTATATAGCGCCTGTTTGATCAAAATAATACGATATCATGTGAGAAGAATTCAAGCGGTCTAACAACTCAATTTCCCGAGTGTATCTTTTTTTCTTCTGTTGCTCAACAATATACGAATTATACGGTTTGTATATTTTAATGTTATGTAAACTCCCCTGGGGGGAAAAATCTGTCATTTTGTGGATTTGAGGATTTATAATTAACGTGAATTCTCTAACAAACTCTCTTATCTTAGCTTTAGAAACATCAGTACACCTTCTTCTGGCGAAACAATAAAACTCTTCCAACTTTAAATAATTTAATTTTAAACCTAAAAATGGTGCTCCAGACTGAGGTGTTAAAATTAAATGGTCGATATACTACATTCGGGTTCTGCCTGAGAACATGAGCATTCCTCAAGAAGTATCCCATCTGCTTGGCTTGTAGGTCTTATAATGGTAGATGCACAATTATATTTTTAATGAATAATGAAAATTAAAACGAACTAATATTAAGGGATATTTTTGTGAAGTTTCGACTGAAATAATATCACTCTCTGATGTCAAGGCGAACAAAAGTTAGGTTACTGATGGTTTATCGTACCTTATACCTGACATTCTATATATACATATATTCATTTCGAAATTTAAGTTCAAAAACCTGAATACGTATCACATTTATAGTAACAAAACTTATATTTCCATAATTCAGAATGTAAAAACTTTCCATGAAAATATATTTATCCATAGAGGATATCTGGCTTACATTTTCCCGTCGGTATACGATGCGATTTGGTCCAGTTATCTCAGTTGCGCATGTGCTTTGACGCCAAAAAAAATCTTGAAAGCAACTTCCAAAACTCGTATTGTCAATAAAACATTGTATTGTCAAAAAATTATTCACTCCGAATCGACTTGGTGTTCGAAGACTTATGAAGTGTACTTTGCCACCATTATAACTGAAGAGAAGCTAATCTTTTTAAATTCGTTCCACAAAGACAAAAAAAAAATTACAAAGAAAACATCTACTCTTCTTTCAAGTGATAAATTATGTATTTGTCACTAATTAGTAGTATCAGCACGCTACCTTGATGTTCCGGGATTGTTTCGTTCTTAGGACCCAAAATATGATTTTATAATATGAAGGGATAGTAACCTAGATTTAACTAAATAACAAAGAAGTAATAGAAGCAGAGGAAATGCTGACGTCCGCTGTTTCACCACCCAGTAGGATGTACATGACGCCAGAAAGATGTTCAATTTCATATCTGTGCCATATTTCGTAGCCTCAACGGTGCTAAATAGATCAATAACCACATTCAATGATACCACAACCCATACGAAGAGTAAAAACAATAAATATTAACATATAGAGGATAGTTGAAGGGCCGGTGACAGGATAATGTCACATGGTGAATCAGCATGTCTGCGTACGGCATGCTGCTTCAACGAGGCAGCACTTTAAACAGGCGACATTGGCACCACGCTGTCGTATGTAGGCCCACCGACGTGGTATAAATGAAACATCGTTGAAAGCGATGTTTAATCCTATTTAATTACTCACGCACTGTAGATTCAGAGAATCTAGAGTCTACATACTATTGATTGTTGGACTGTGAAGTGGACCAAGACTGTCTATCGAATATCGGACTATGTTATAGATTAAGATTATTTTTATCGAGCAGCTAATTTAGAAGATCTTTTTAGTCGGATGAAAAAAGACTGTATCTTAGGTACCGACCCCCAGTGTACGAGTTGTCACAGCGACACAGCTCACCAATTGCCAATATACGAGTTGTGAGAGCATTTCCATTATAGCTCTCTAGATTTGTATCTAATACCGCTTATGTTGGGGCCGTGTGGTCATGCCATCCAAGTTGCCACGTGAACAGGTACAATAAAAGCGTACCTGAGATGCAACACATATTACGAATCGTTAGATTCTTGGTATGTGCTTTAGAATAGGTTAACCAGAAGACTATACTAGGAAATCATGTGGCTCTGTCAGTATGTCGGCACCTCTTCCCACTCCCCTTATATGTGTTGTAATTTGAGAGAAATCGGTTTGTTGCATAAGTTTTAATGTGTGTATGTTTTAATGTGTTGGATTGCTAAGTTATTAACATGAATACTTAGAATTTTGTTTGATCGTCGCTATATAGCTGAAATATTGCTGAACGCGACGTTAAACCTCAATTCTCTCTCTCCTTATAGATGCAGAGAGTATACTTACCACTGATTGTTGGACTGTGAAGTGGACCAAGACCGTCTACAAAATGTCGAACTATATTATAGATCCAGAGAGTCCATGCGCAGCATGGATCCTACTACCTATCGGACAGGGTTATAGACTAGTAAGTGGACTAAGGCTCCCTGCTCAATGTCTGACTATGATATAGATTCAGAGAGTATAAGTGGATCATGGCTGCGTACTCAGTGTCGGTCTATGTTATAGACTCAGATAGTCGTACCTGGGTCAATGGTTCCTACTCAATGTCAGACTATGTTATAGCTTCAGAGAGTCTAACTGCGGAGTTTAAACGTCCGGCTATGTTATAGACTCAGAATGAATGTTCCCCGCTGAATGTCTAAGCGGACCATGGCTCCCTAATGAATGTTCCCCGCTGAATGTCTAAGCGGACCATGGCTCCCTAATGAATGCCTGACATGGTTATAGACTCAGAATGAATGTTCCACGCTGAATGTCTAAGCGGACCATGGCTCCCTAATGAATGTTCCCCGCTGAATGTCTAAGCGGACCATGGCTCCCTAATGAATGCCTGATATGGTTATAGACTCAGAATGAATGTTCCCCGCTGAATGTCTAAGCGGACCATGGCTCCCTAACGAATGCCTGACATGGTTATAGACTCAGTTAGTTTAAGTGGACTAAGGATTCATACTCAATTTCGGATTGATGTAGATTCAGAAAGTCTAAATGGACCATGGCTTCGTACTGAATGTCGATCATTCATGTAGAGAGTCGACCAAGGACCCAAGGACCCACACCAAGTCTCCCAACTGACTGTCGAACTATATGATGGATTCATATATATAAGTGCCACTGGTGTCGGAATATATTATGAATTTATAGAGTCTAAGTGGACCACTTAGTTCTCACCATGAATATCGGAAATATGTTATATATTCAAAGTCTAAGGCTATCTACTCAATGTCGGACAATATTATGGAACAAGAGAGTTGACCAAGGCTCCGGACCCACTCATTGACTCATTAGACGGGCGAATTTGTCGACCTGTCATTACATTGATTAGCAGTAATATTGAAACACGTCAAACTAAGACTACATACGTGATGAAGTCAAATCTGTGTTTTTCCTCTTCATCTAGGCATTGCAATGATATCATCAACACTGTCTGTTAGACATTGTGACCAAACCGTTTGTAAAGATTATGTACTGCCTTGCTTATGTTGCTCAAGGCCTCGAGATAGTGTGTACATCGTCAATGTGTTGATTGATTTCATTTATATTTTAATACTTGAATGTTGAGACAGTGTGCCTGGATTAAATAGAATAATTCATTTGATTGTTTGATCATCTGGGGAGATTATATTCATAATTTAGTTAATCATGCATTTATCCCTCATAAATTTGGTTTATCTTAGTAATTAACACATAAAAAGTATTCTCTATAGAGAGGAACAATATTTATTTTTTGTTTCACTTTCTGCTTCATAAATTTATTCAACTCATAGTCAAATCTAGGGAAACCTTGAAATATTACGTCGTTTCAGCTTCGAATATGGCCGCCGTCTGACATAAAATGATAGCAATTTCAGACACCTTCACTGATGACAAATTATGTGCTGTTTTATATCATATTGAATTTATTTACTTGTGCACATTTTATTTAAAAATCACCTGCTATAAATGCCTTCATGTTCCTTTTAATTCACAACGCCAATCCATTGATTGCATACACCTTTGTCTTTTAATACCCAGTAAAAGATGGTAGTTGATGAGGGCATACACATATATTAAGGTAAAATATATATTATAAGCTGATAGCGACAACTTGTACAAGACTTATAACAATCTGATTCACAATAAATGCAGGTACATATAAACTCTAACTCTAGGTACCGGTACATATAAACATTAACATATATATAACCTAAATAGAAATGTTTAGATATTTCGATAAGAATTTGATTTATTCGCATCAAAGGCCATAGACGCCGGGTGGTATAGGTAATTTTTAACGTTTTAATACTTAACCTTGACAAATGTGGCTTATTTATGCTCATGCCTTGTAGGTAAACCAAATTGGACATAACACCTCTCCTTTCGAAGAAACTGTATTAGTTCAGACCATGCCATGGGGAACTTGAGATAAATACGTTGCAGTACAGCAGACAAAGCTCCAACAATATAATATTCAGTATTTTCGTTGTTTTGGGATTACGTTATCTTAGTATAGCACGGATTCCAGTGATGAAAATTGGTCGAGTCTCATGCGAAATTCGAACAGGCTACCACCGGAGTAAGGCACCCAACCTCCAACACTACATGTCGACGATCTAAATCACTCGGCCAACCGGCCTTCCAAAAAATGGGAGATAGCAAACTGGTAATCTTGAAAGCGAACATATACAGTACCCGTCTGATCACCGTAATAACACAGCTGAATACATATATAAATATTTAAATATTACTGTTACATGTACCAGGTGAGGAAGGAATCTAATCCAGCTACACATCTGTTTAATCTGTAAGATCATTTAACAAACACAAACATCTTCATTGAAAGGGGAATTCTCTTCTCACCATTCACACCAATACACCAAAACTTTACTGGACACCCAGAAGACATACAAGGGAAGATTGATATGGCGGGTTCCACAAGTTGTACGATCAATCTTATGCCCACCTTGTTGACAAGAGCCTTACGTAATCTAAATAAAATCATTCTGGGATAATATTCTGTGGATTCCAAGAATTTCTGGTGTTTAGCGTAGGCCTATATGGATATTGAAAAACTCAAAATGCCTTACGGAAGAGTTATGTCTGGGTTTGTTTATTCTATCTACACAGTAATTCCTCTATAGGATTGCATTGATCGTATTAGCTCTTTGATAATGTAGGTGTTGGAGAAACCGATACATTAATGTCAGAATCCATTAATCTTTCTTGCTTGAATTTCCTAATTATTATGCCACTGTTCTTCTGGTTGCTGAGATGTTAATGTACAAAGTATGATCATCGCATTTGATCCAGTTCTGTTCAATTAATAACACATACAACTCCACAGAAAACAATCTGTGTCAAATCTTGAAAAAACTGAGGCACCGAAATTTTGTCGAAGCGTTGTTCTACTCTGCAAAGTTAACAATTTAATGAAAACTTAGAACTTGTCGTAAAATAAACGTTCGAAAATGGAGGCTCTGTGTAGAAATAAGCATTTCAGTTGGAATAAATTTATACCTATTAATCTCATAACGAATACATACGCACATTTAAAATCCCAGGGAAATAAGCTTTCCAATAATATATACATGAATGTTGATCCTGTTCATAATTCTACCAATACGACGACAAATGCCAATGGTTGTGCGAAAATCCACTGAGGTGGGTCACAATCCCTTAAACAACAATCTATAGAACAATCCAAAATATATACCAAACCCTAAATCACTTCTATTTAAATTTATCATCTGGCATGTTTGACAACAGGTTTTAAATGTGTTACCTGATATATATACCATACCTGCAACAACATATTCCTAAACATTCCGAGAAGCTCTTATTATTTTCCATCCCTGAAAAAGCAATTGGGGACATAGGCATGGTGTTTGTTCTGGGTTTTTTGCAACAGTGTGTTTATTCGTGCATCCAATGGGATCGAGACTTGCACAATAGAGACACTTGATAATCTGGTACAAGTTCTGTTTGGTGAGTGATTAGCTGGACCATAAAGGTGTGCTATTGCAAATAGGAAGTGAACATCAAGGCCGTTGATTGACTACACAATATTGTACATGCCCCCCATTCTCGAGCACGGTATATTACATTGAATATTTAAGTTTGACTTTTCATCTTTGGCAAAATGGCATCTTAAATAGATGAAAGAATTAAATTCAATTTGCGGCTCCATTATGACTTTGGCCTCTTTTTGGAGATCACAAAGGTCAAGGTTCTTCTATGAATGGCATTTCATGCTCTGGATATGTTTATTGGAAGGAATGTTTATTCACTGAAGCATACCCGGACAACACATTCACCAAAACATGCACATGTAATGTATACAAGATGGAAATCATGAATATGAAGAATTACAACACATATAAGGGAAGTGGGAAGAGGTGCCGACATACTGCCAGAGCCACATGACTTCACAGTATAGTCTTCCGGTTAACCTATTCTAAAGCACATACCAAGAATCCAACGATTCTTGATATGTGTTGTATCTCAGGTACGCTTTTATTGTACCTGTTCATGTGGCAACTTGGATGATATGACCACACGGTCCCTAGCACCGGCATAAGCGGTATTAGATACAAATTTAGAGAGCTATGATGGAAATGCTCTGACAACTCGTATATTGGTAATTGGTGAGCTGTTTCGCTGTGGGGATTAGTGCGCTGTATCGTCGTCAGATGAAAATGACGGCATTTAACACAAAAGACTAGTCTGTAAGGCCCGATGTCGACCCAGCATCAACTTCCCACAAATGCCAACATATATCAAAGACCAAAAGGTCTGTACAGGGAGCGGGCCTCGGGGACGAAACGTCCACCAGCAGAATCTCGCCATATACAGGAAAAAATTACAACACATATAAGTGAAGTGGGAAGAGGTGCCGACATACTGACTGCGTCACATGACTTCACAGAATAGTCCTCTGGTTAACCTATTCTAAAGCACATACCAAGAATCTAACGATTCTTGATATGTGTTGTATGTCAGGTACGCTTTTATTGTACCTGTTCATGTGGCAACTTGGATGATATGACCACACGGCCCCTAGCACCGCCATAAGCGGTATTAGATACAAATTTAGAGAGCTATGATGGAAATGCTCTGACAACTCGTATATTGGTAATTTGTGAGCTGTTTCGCTGTGACAACTCGTACACTGGGGGTTGGTGAGCTGTATCGTCGTCAGATGAAAATGACGGCATTTAACACAAAAGACTAGTCTGTAAGGCCCGATGTCCACCCAGCATCAACTTCCCACAAATGCCAACATATATCAAAGACCAAAAGGTCGGTACAGGGGGCGGGCCTCGGGGACGGAACGTCCAGCAGCAGAATCTCGCCATATACAGGTAAAAATTACAACACATATAAGGGAAGTGGGAAGAGGTGCCGACATACTGGCAGAGCCACATGACTTCCCAGTATAGTCTTCCGGTTAACCTATTCTAAAGCACATACCAAGAATCCAACGATTCTTGATATGTGTTGTATCTCAGGTACGCTTTTATTGTACCTGTTCATGTGGCAACTTGGATGATATGACCACACGGCCCCTAGCACCGCCATAAGCGGTATTAGATACAAATCTAGAGAGCTATGATGGAAATGCTCTGACAACTCGTATACTGGTAATTGGTGAGCTGTTTCGCTGTGACAGCTCGTACATTGGAGATTGGTGAGCTGTATCGTCGTCAGATGTAAATGACGGCATTTAACACAAAAGACTAGTCTGTAAGGCCCGATGTCGACCCAGCATCAACTTCCCACAAATGCCAACATATATCAAAGACCAAACGGTCTGATATATAATAATAATGAAGAGTAGGATACAAACTGTATGTGCCTTATGTCTTGAGAACTAATGTCCTTCGAATAGGCTGGTAGCTACCTGGGCAATGGTCACCTGATTGAACATGAGCTTTAGAACAGCCATTGACCAGCGGTTGAGAGTCTTGGCCAAGAAGTAAGGACTAGTGTTATATGGTGGCCTCGCTGATTCTAAACGAATGGTCATTGTGCCTGGACTGATCAAAATTCAACATGGAGATAACACTCACAGCCCGACACGCTTACTTCATTTCAGGTTTGTGTAACGAAAATCACACTCAGATTGATAGAGAACATAATGCAATCCTCAAATAACTTCCGTGTCAATAATCAAAGTATCCTTTGTTGTACGCCACTGTTAGTATCGGTAAGTTTCTTACATCACAGAAGACAACAGTGGTCAATAATGCCAGCTAGACAATGTCGAGGTGCCACTATCCTAGAATGCATCTGAGTGATTCTAGGCACCCAGTGTTTGGGCGAGTGTGTGAGTTAAGTTTTTAACGTTTGGTCGCTTAGTTAGTACTTGTTACCTAATCTTATCAGCTAAGCATATATTGGAGCATGGGAAACCCATGTCCAGCACTATATTTATATAGGCTACCGATACCAAGCCTGTGTGATCACTGGATGAAGGATCACTGAGGGGAGGGGATGAAATCACCATATCGGTATGCATCATGTGTATATATCAATGTAGATATTATATATACACACTTTGTATGGAAACCATATACTATCAATTTTCTGTCTAGTTAAACACTTGTTTTGGAGTATTTATTCATTGCTGAACATGTTTTGTAATATTAAAATATGTCGAGAATGCAGCATCGTTTGCCTTGGAAACAACTGTCCATATTTCCATGTCATACATACATGGATGTAATTTACAATGTGATAACTTAGTTTTCGTCCCCGATATCATCCAGTTGTAATGAATGAACCACATGAAAACCAGGAACAACAATATTGGAACATTCAAAAAATCCTATAGGACCTTTCAGAAAATTCTATAGAATCGTATAGGATATTTTTGGAACGCCTATAAGATTTTATTAAAATATCCTATAGGAACTTGCTAAGATTCTACTGAGAAATCATATAAGCTTCTACTGAGAATTAGTATTGGTTTCCTTCCTATAAGGTTTTTTGTACCGACTCTGCCATGTTACCTGTCGAACGTAGCCGTGTGGTCCAGTCAGACGGTATTGCATGGATGGTCGGAAGGGTTATGCGCTGAACGCTAATATTCGCCCCAGCATGCCCATTATGACGTAGACTGGAATCGTCACGAAATCTCACATAATCAATATATAGCAAATACTACTGGGAAAGATACGTATATATACGCCATACGTTCTCCTGGAAAGGTTAATATAGAGTGAATAGTTGACTAAGGTTAACAAACTTGGGCGTCTTTTTGATATCAGTTCAAATTTTGTTGCTATAGTTTGATATTTTCGTGTGAGAAATGTTTTAAATCTATTAGACTGATGAAGAACAAACCATTATACGGTATATTGATAACATATCTAATATGTCGAACTTCAATCAGCAAAGATGGAATAGGAGACAAGATCAAATCTATTATTTTGGCTGGTTCCTATTCCTTTTCACACCCGGAAACCACACGGGATGGGGTCTATTCCTTTTCACAGCCGGGAACCCCACAGTGTCCCAGTGAATCGCCTCTTACGGCAAGCTCTCTGGAGGGCTGAGGCCTATTCTCAACATGACCTGGAGTGTGCACAACGACACCCCAGGTCAATCCCCGGAAGCCCCACGGGGCTATATATGTGTGTGTAATATACGTGTATTGTATGAACTATAAAGCAAGAGTTGTAATAGATTGCATTATTTTCAAGTTAGTATCAACTATATGGGTATACAATTCCGGTTTCGGAGAAATGCTGTTTTAGGTGGGGGACACTAACATCGGTATATAATAACAAATAACAATTGTAAACGATCTTTTTTTTTGTCTGTTCATACGTTGAACATAATGTCTTTGATCTAGACGTATAATGACGTTCAACCATCAAAACCATCTAAACAAGTGAAATAAAACTATTTTTAACATGGTATCATTACAACATGACAATTACAAGACGAGTTTTTCAGATTGCTCCCATTTTGCTCCTATTACCGGTGACATCTTCATTGTCACAGAATAAAACAAATTTTATCTATCTAATGCTGACAAATTACTTAAGAGACAGTTTTTTCTTCAATGCGACCAAGGTTAAATTTTATAGTTATACCTCTTGCATCTAAACCTCGAACATTTCATTTTTTCCCTTAGTGTTTGCATTACTGTTTCTCTTTTTCTCGTCATAAACAAATCATGATTGCGTATGATGTCGATGTCACAAATTATCCGGCCTAAAAATATACTGAGCAGTAACAACAGAAAGGTTCAGTCTCAGGATGAGATGACCATCACTGTCCACAGTGTCGCTGATGACAACTGTTCACAGTGTCTGTGATGACCCTCACTGTCCATTTTATCAAAACTTCCTAACGATAGTATCCAGACACCTCAAAATAGGATAAAAGTAAACAAAAAATGTCTATCTGCCACAATCTAACCATTTGTGTCTATCACTGGTCGTTCCAAAGTGTCTGACCAAAAGAAAGATTCAACGCTGAGATTATACGTGTTGTATACCCTCCAAAATTCAATCATATTCACTTGCGGCAAACTTATGGAGATAAACCTCAAGACTAATATTACCCATCTCCATCCCAATTCCCTACCAATTCACTGATAGAGGAAGAATAAACAAATAATTCAGTATATCTACAAATAGTATACTTACACCCAGTGTTCGCCCTGCATTTATGTCTATAACGTGATCTACTCCCTTAATTACGTCACCATAATAACATGCTATTCTTCTGATGATGATGGTAATTACAAAAGGTCGTTTCACTACGGATCAGTTTGGTATATTATGACCGTTTGAGTTTTTTAAGATTTTTTTCTTCTTCTAATGAGTAGATCATATTTTGAATTGAAACTCTGTGACATATTATGTTACTCAGGACGAAACTTTAGTGTGTTTTTCGGGACAGAAGATGTTTTTCGGGTTAGAAGATGTTTTTTAAGTCGCGTCTGCGTCACAGATGAAAATGCCATGAGTGAGCGGCATTGGAATTATGTCCGTTTTGCAAAATAGATTGATTTTTCGAGAAACCTATGCAAATCTTCAATCTGAATTCACTTTTAATATATATTTCAGATGCTACTTGATTCATGTGACCAATTCCTTATAGTTTCGGAAAGGTTTTTTTTTCAAAAAAAGTGATCTGCTTCAGGCACCCAACAGTGCCAATTGGTAATGATGGATAGATGTATTTGTGTTAGAGTGGTAGAAAGTGGTAATGATGGATAGATGTATTTGTGTTAGAGTAGGAGAGTGACATGTGTTGGAGATTCCCCCGTTTCAGGAACTTGATTGTTAATCACATCGATGAATGACAAAATTCTGAAGGGGAATTGGTGTTGAGAATAAAATCTGGACTAGGAATTTTTCTCTCATTCGTAGTGGTTTGAATCTCGAATCCATCGCAAGAATATGAAACAACATGAGGCAGCACCTAAAAGGTGCAACAACCCCTCAGCCGGACAGTTTTAGTCAGTGTATATTGGTACACAATGAATGGAAAATGCATATATAAAAGCCTGAAAGATTTGGTTGAATGCAGAAGATGCTTTAGCAGTGGCTTGTAAAAGATTAAAATATGATAAATTCAGTGTGGGATGTTGGATGCATTGGAGAACTATAATAAATAATTTGACATATCACTTGCAAAAAATATGGCGGAAGAAGAAAAATATTCTGAACAAAAACGAAAGGCTTCAGGCCATTCTTGCTTTGAACCCTAATAATAATCTGAACAATAATAAAAGTCTTCCGATTTTCAGTGGGAGCCAAGTATTACAGCGTTTTTGATAGGAATACGAAGCTGCATGCGCATCTAAAACCCCTCGGCTCTGGGTGCCAGCCATTCACAATCTATTAAATTTGAACCATACTACTTTGAAAACATCAGGAACATCAAGCAGTTAAGTGACAAATATACAGATTATCAAAAAACTTGCAATCAGAAATGTCCGCAAAGTTTTCTGTCCAATCAGAGATACCGGCAGTCATTACTTGTCTCTTGATCTATCTATGATGTATACCAAGCATTATACTAAACACTTGAAAAGTATCAAAGGATATATAGATCATCAATGATTTTACATAAATTGAAAACGGCTGCCAAGGTTTCCATACAATCAGAGAAAACGGTTTAGTCATTCATTTTTAGTCTCTTGATGTATTGATGATGTATACAAAGTCTTGCATGAAACACTTGAACAGTACCAGAGGTATAGATTTTGCATAAATTAAAGATGGCAATCAAGTTTTTCACCTAATCAGAGAAATTGATTGTCATTAATTGTAAGTTTCTTGATGTATCGATGATTTATAGTTTCATATAGAACACTTAAATGATATCAGAGATATACATCATTAAAATTTTGCATAAATTAAAGATGGTCACCAAGATTTCCGCCCAATCAGAGAAACCAGTTCTGTCATTCATCATAAGTCTCTTGATGCATCGATGATGTTTACCAAATTTTACATCGAGCACTTGAACGGTATCAGAGATAGAGATCATTAATGATTTTGCATAAATTAAAAATGGCCGGCCATCCTTCCCGCCTCTCAGAAGAACTGATGTGGTTATTCAGTGTAAGTCTCTTGATACATCGATGCTGTACCAAGTTTCGTATAGAACACTTCAATGGTATCAGAGAAATACATCATTAAAGATTCTGCATAAATTAAAGATGGCCGCCAAGGCTTTCACCCAATCAGGGAAACTGGTTTGGTCATTCCTTTAAAGTTTCTTGATGTATCGATAATCTATACCAAGTTTCACACTGAACAGCGAAATGGTTTCCGAGATACACAAAATTCATGGTTTCGCATAAATTAAAGATGGCCGCCACAGTTTCCACCCAATCGGGTCCAGATTCAATAGGGTTCTGGGTCACAAGCATATGGATGTGCACGGCAAGTTTGGTGTGCCTAGGGTAAGTCGTTCTAAAGATATCTTGGTAACGCGAAAGCTGTGATGGTTTCGCATAAATTAAAGATGGTCGCCAAAGTTTCTAACCAATCGGTCCAGATTCAATAGGCTTGTGGTTGACCACCCAACAATCCTGCATACCGAATTTGAAGTCTCTAAAATCAATGGTTTGGCTTCTAGACCGGTCACAAGAATTGTTGACAAATTTTCCGTGACGTTGCCATGGAAACTACCAAATTCATCGCAAGAATTGTTGACGACCGGACAACCGTACGACCGGACGACCTGACGTACATGCTGACGACAAGACCCCGCAGCCTAATAGGATGAGGGGTAAAAACGCATACATTTTCTTCGAATTCCTGTTCCTTTGGAATATATTATGCCACGAGGCTGAAGCAAATGCCCCTGATAAATTCTGCAGCTGTAAACTGAAATTGAAAACAAACATTGCAGGGATGGTGAGACAAAAATAATGAAGGATTTCGAGAGTGAAAAATTTGATTCTGAACTACAAGCTAATTCTGCTGTAAGATTGCCGCTGTTAACTCATTGGGAAAGTGAATCAGTTTCCTGCGAGTCTAAAACATCTGAGAATTTTGGGGATTGGCATGAAATGAAGAAGGGTTGACCTCCGGACCGGTCGACATTGATGAATAAGATGTAGCCTGCATGGTGAGTGAGAGGATGATGCAGGTAGCTGCTTTACAAGTTTATCATCTCTCTTCAATCCAGTCAAATTGTGTTTAATTCCGTGAATGCTGTTTATGCAAGGGAATGAAACGGCCATAATCGAGAGCCGCCATACCTTATACCGTGCCCACCCGTAGTAATAAGAAAGTTCTCCCGCAGAACCCAGAAACTAACCCTAACCCTATACAAACATAATATGGAAGGCCAAATAATCAGAAACTCACAGTTATTGAATCGAAAACCTAAGTTTTCAAACAGAAAACTTAAATTATCAAACAGAAAACCATGGTTTTCGAATCGAAAACTTAGGTTTACGGTCGAAAACCTAGGTTATCTACCACATCCTTAACTTCGAGTTTCTATTTCTCAACACCGAAAATCACAGTTGTGATTAGATGTTATCGAACCGAAAACCTAGGTTTTCGAATTGATAACTTAAGTTTACGGTCGAAAACCTAAGTTATCTAGCAGACAACCCCGAGTTTCTCTTTTATTGGACATTTTCTAATCGATAACCTAGGTTTTCGAATTTATGGTTGTCGTGAAGTGAAACTCGACTTTCTAACTTAGAGTTTCGATATCCGGGTACTTTGGGTTTGGCGCCTTTTCCGATTGTTGACTAATCAGAAATTCAGAGAGAACCACGTGGCGAAATTAATTCTACGGAATCAAACTGCTCACACAGATATAACATTCACCGTATGCCTGTAGTAATCGCTGTTGACCCAGAGACAGCTTGTGTGTCACCGAAGTATTTGCCAAAGTAGCTATCTAGATATCACTGAATGTGCTTTGCTGGTGTGAATTCCATTGACCTCTCTTATGTCGGTCAGTCAGCATGACCGGATAGCTGAATTTCAACTAGATTATTCCCCCCAATTCAGTCTGCAGCATATATATATATAGCTGTTAAACTGATTAAAGGACTAGTTCTGAGTATCAATAACCAGTCTTTGATAATGCTTGTATAAACAATGAATACATGTTGATTTTGTGGTTCTGTCTGACGTTTTAATCAGTCAGCATGCGGGAAAGGGCGCGAAACTCATAGTACCCAGATGTCGAAACTCGAAGTTAGTCGAGTTTCACTTTACGACAATCGCAAATTCGAAAACCTAAATTATCGATTGATAACTTAAGTTTTCTACACGAATGTCCAAAAATAAAAGAGAAACTCGAAATTGAAAGAGAAACTCGGGGTTGTCTGCTGGATAACCTAGGTTTTCGACCGTAAACTTAAGTTATCAGTTCGAAAACCTAGGTTTTCGGTTTGATAACTTAAGTTTTCTAGTGACAACTGTGATTTTCGGTGTTGAGAAATAGAAACTCGAGGTTAGGAAAAGAGAAACTCGGGGTTATGTGGTAGATAACCTAGGTTTTCGACTGTAAACTTAAGTTTTCGATTCGAAAACCATGGTTTTCTCTTTGATAACTTAAGTTTTCTGTTTGAAAACTTAGGTTTTCGATTCAGTAACTGTGAGTTTCTGATTATTTGGACATTTGGCCTTCCATATACAAACACCTTATATTTATTGAGACCGATCTCCTGGGCTCAGATGTCCCCAAACTTCAGGCATTAGAACTGTAAACTCCACAATGTACACTACACGTTTGTACCCCGGAGTCGTTGACATTGCATGTTTCACCATGGTGTCGAGACGCGGATTTCTATAACACCGACATGCCACAGGCTTAAAGTTTAAACAACTCCAGCTCACTCAGGCTTAAAGCTATATTTCATGTATAAATTCGTACATTAAAATAAAAACACTTACACAAATAAGCTGTCAACCTAGATATTTTCTCTATTATTAGATGAAATGAAACACATTGAATGAAAATGACAATATTTTCGTTCAGTATAACTTACGATTACGAAAGTGAAATGCCCTGAGAAGATCAGAAGGCTAACCGCGAGCATATGGTTTGGTTTGGTTTGATCATATTGAAGAGAAGTAATAGACATAATGTAGGTACTCCAGTACCACCCTTTGGCCTCTGGTATAACTGTTACGCATGAGCTCTCTGACCTCTCCAGTAAAGAAATCTACTGGTAGATGAAAATTACGTACTCTGTAGACATTTAAACATATTGCATCAAGTTATGCATCCTCGCGAGCCAGTGTATCGATCGGTCTATTGAGATCGATACACTGGCTTGGTTAGTTACCCATACGAGTTCTGGATATAAATAGATGAAGGGATTTCCCCTGAATCAACCCAATCAGTGAACGCGCTAAGCTGGTTGATTAGGCCAATCCGCTGCGAGGTATCAGATGTGACAGGATTCAATTTCATCGCGGGCCGAACTGCTTTGATGTCAAGCGGAAATCGACATCGGAAGTCAAAGCAAAAACCGCAGGCTGGAGATGCCGACATGCTAATTCAAAACAAGCGCGGGGGATGAAATGTACGAGATTATATAATAGAGGCATCGACTCAAGAACTCATTCGAATCACCAAAAAAGTCCAATATAAATAGATGAAGGGATTTCCCCTGAATCAACCCAATCAGTGAACGCGCTAAGCTGGTTGATTAGGCCAATCCGCTGCGAGGTATCAGATGTGACAGGATTCAATTTCATCGCGGGCCGAACTGCTTTGATGTCAAGCGGAAATCGACATCGGAAGTCAAAGCAAAAACCGCAGGCTGGAGATGCCGACATGCTAATTCAAAACAAGCGCGGGGGATGAAATGTACGAGATTATATAATAGAGGCATCGACTCAAGAACTCATTCGAATCACCAAAAAAGTCCAGGTAAACGCTCTGGAAGGATTTAGGATTTACCTGGACTTGCGAAGATGCAAGTTATGAGGAGAAATTAAATGATTTTTAGAATTTACACATGAAAATTTATAGGAAATATTCAATTTCGGGTACATGGTAATGGTATATTTTAATAAATTTATGATTCGGACCACACTTTCAACGAATCCAAGGGAGCGAGCCCATTAACCAGCCAAGACTTATGTTCACATTAATATTTGTGATTACAGGGCGGTGACAAAGAAACATATACATATAACTTGAGAGTTATGAACATATGTTTTTGTTTCTACGTGAAGAGTTCATCCAGCCTGATTAGCTTACAAATCAAACAACTAATACGGTCCAGCGCGCAAAACCTCCCATGTTATAGTGTGTTTATCCGATTTTCCGATCAAATATAGGACTACTCTCAAGCCGAGGTTAGCCGAGTGTGAAATAGCTTAAAGTTAAGTTTTCTCTCGAGTAAAGTGTATCCAATTCACTCGGGCAAATTACAACCAGTCTAAAACAAAGATTTATTGGCAATTTGAAATGTAAAAAACACCGTACATTTAAATAACATACCTTGAGCGTATATATTTCATCCTCGATAAGGTGAATAAGTCCACAGGTGCGATTTTCTTTTCCAGGGAGCGCCTCTTCTTCCTCTGGTATTCCATCCACATATAAGTGGAGATGCTGCGCGGAAAGGCCAACAAAGAATGCAATCGATCTATTTTGCCCGGATAGATGAGTCCATCTATATATGCTGGTCAGTTTCGATTTAATAAGCGGCCAATCTGTGACCTGAGTGAGTGGACACGGTCCAGTAACAAACTGTATCAGTCGGACTTTGATCGATTATCGATGTGTCCTATAAAAGCACTGTTTCTGTTAACTGATCTTGGGTCATCAACTAAGCATCATACTTCAGTATTTTACCTTTACTTTCGGTGTAAGGAATTAATTGGAATTTAACTCGACCTACTTTTGGACCAGTTATTAATTACTCACCAGGCAAGGTGAAGGGAGGGTTCATACGTGCTTTCAGCCCCTTTACGTGAATGTTACAACACTGATTTAAAACATTGAGTTAAAACAGATAGTTCTTTGAGTCGTCAAATCCGAAATACATAAGGTATTCTTCTGTGTACCTTGAATTCGATAATATAACACCTGGAATTAGATAATATAACATCATCGTGATCTTTATCAGAAGCTTTTGAAGTAGAGTTCAAGAGTTCGGCACTGATCTAAGATGTTAGCACTTAATGTGTATTCCCATTATAAACTTTCTTATAATATTCAGGTGTCCGGTGAAATTTCGTGTTGTTTAAAAAAAAACAGCTTGGTCACTGTCTGATTCTAAGATAAACCCAAAGTTGTGGGATCACAAAGTATAGGCCTATCTTCAAAATTCTCCGGAACTGTAAAAGTATAACAGAGAGTTCAGGTAGACTAAGTACTATTGTTGTAGATCAAATTTGAGATAGAAACAGAACCTGTTCTGAGACCTCGCGATGGTACAACTTATCGATATATCTGTTGGTGAACCATTATCAGACTAACAATAGTCAGGTATTCCATCTCAGTCTACCGTCCTTTCATATAACAGCAGTCCGCTAGATGACCAGGTCGATTCCACTTTAACACCCGTCTCTACCAGGCACGAATCGGGGGATCACTTGACCACAACATTTGTGAACTGTGATCAAAATGTGGTATGCCTGCTTCGGTCGATATCGGAACATATGATATATATGTAGGCGTATATAGCTTGAATGGCTCAATGACAGTTAATGTTCGAACTGGTGAATAGTCAAAGTGGTTTATGTGAATGAACTACATGAAGGATGAGTGTCTATACGAAGCGTGTGAATATTTGGCTTGATGTAATTATTGGCGAAAATAAACCTGTTTGTGAGGGAAATGATATATTGTAATAGTTTTCTTTGAACTTTTGTATGTAACAGCGGGTTAAATTTATCAGTAACTGAAATATCACTCTGGAATGACATTCGGACAATCTCTAAATCTTGTTTAAAATAATACATCAAGAGTTTTATAAAATTACTTTTGAAATGAAAACGTTGTTGAGCACTGACATAACACTGAATATTTTGTTCACTCTGTTCACCATAACATGTAATAGTGGTCAGTATACAAGTCGTCCTATTCCCACTGCATTATACCTACAAACGACGATGAAATTCATGGTGGCCGAGAGAAATTAGTCAGACAAACAGCTTTCATCAGTGTTTGTTTGGAGTGATTTAGAGCCCCGAAGTGTAGTTTTTGTCACCCCGTTGTCTAATTTACATATACAGGCCCTCAAAATTGAATTTCAGTTGACAGATTATATATTTTTGTATTGAAATGCCTCGAGGGAAAGTCAAAGTGCGATCAAAGATGTATTGTTCTTCTGCAGCTGTACCGGTAAGTCGAACCGAAGAATTTGTGTCAATTAGCATATAAGCCACGGAGAATTCAGTAATGCACTGAGAAGTTATCTCATTAATGTTAGATGAGTTTGCCCGAAGGAGTTAAATGGACTGATAAACCTGGCGATTGTCAAACCTATTAAGACTACTTTAACTAAGAATTTACGTAATAGATATTCAAAGAAGATAAGTATATTCTTGAGACGCGTGCCCATAAACACAGTCGATGGTGGTCTATCTGTGTGACGTACAGGTTCACTATATGATTGTAGGCCTAGCTGTGTGTAAATCAACGCCATATGGATTGTAACAAGCGGGTAATTTGTTTGTTTTAATATATTACATTTTTTCATCGTTCTGCCTTCAAGCTATGTACTCACCTTGAGTTAAAAATAGACCTGTTACCCTATCACATGTCTTCATATTAAGGACGACTGTGTCTACATGGAGTACCTTTCCGGCCAGCTCTTGCCTGACCGCCATTTATAAGAGTGGAGAAAATATTAATTATATTATTGAGGGGAATTTGGGGGATGGGTGTTCCATTGCCTGATATCCTTAACACCATGATTCCTTCGGAACAAACTAAAAAAAAAAAAAAAAAAATAAATGTTCTTTCCAGAAGGATCACTGGGGAGGGGATGTTCTCAATGCTGACCTGTGAATGTATTTCGTAATCACCACCATGCACAAGATAGCACTAGCCATCTGAATAAGCAGAACTGTTACACGAATATGGAAAGCCAAATATTTAAATAATCAGAAACCGAAACCTAGGTTTCCTAACAGAACTTAAGGGGAATCGGACAAAAAGGACACTGTCACAGGTGTTGGACATATATGACATTGTTACAGGTGTCGGACATATAGACCATTGTCACAGGTGTCGGACATTTAGGACATTGTCACAGGTGTCGGACATATAGGACATATAGGACATTGTCACAGCTGTCGGAGATATAGGACATTGTCACAAGTGTCGGACATATAGGACATTGTCACAGGTGTCGGACATATAGGACATTGTCACAGGTGTCGGACATGTAGGACATCGTCACAGGTGTCGGGCATATAGGACATATAGGACATTGTCACAGCTGTCGGAGATATAGGACATTGTCACAAGTGTCGGACATATAGGACATTGTCACAGCTGTCGGAGATATAGGACATTGTCACAAGTGTCGGAGATATAGGACATTGTCACAAGTGTCGGACATATAGGACATTGTTACAGGTGTCGGACATATAGACCATTGTCACAGG
This sequence comes from Hanleya hanleyi, assembly GCA_036873755.1. Lineage (NCBI taxonomy): Eukaryota > Metazoa > Mollusca > Polyplacophora > Lepidopleurida > Hanleyidae > Hanleya > Hanleya hanleyi. Next base: position 28,308 of record JAVTVY010034083.1, read on the forward strand.
TGTCGGACATGTAGGACATTGTCACAGGTGTCGGACATATAGGACATATAGGACATTGTCACAGCTGTCGGAGATATAGGACATTGTCACAAGTGTCGGACATATAGGACATTGTCACAGGTGTCGGACATATAGGACATTGTCACAGGTGTCGGACATGTAGGACATCGTCACAGGTGTCGGGCATATAGGACATATAGGACATTGTCACAGCTGTCGGAGATATAGGACATTGTCACAAGTGTCGGACATATAGGACATTGTCACAGCTGTCGGAGATATAGGACATTGTCACAAGTGTCGGAGATATAGGACATTGTCACAAGTGTCGGACATATAGGACATTGTTACAGGTGTCGGACATATAGACCATTGTCACAGGTGTCGGACATGTAGGACATTGTCACAGGTGTCGGACATATAGGACATATAGGACATTGTCACAGCTGTCGGAGATATGGGACAGTGTCACAGATGTCGGACATATAGGACATTGTCGCAGGTGTCGGACATATAGGCCATTGCCACAGGTGTCGGACTTAAGCCATTGTCACAGGTGTCGGACATATAGGCCATTGTCACAGATGTCAGACATATAGGCCATTGTCACATGTGTCCGATATATAGGCCATTGTCACGGGTGTCCAAAATATGGGACTTTGTCACAGGTGTCCCGTGCTTAATATACGGGGCAAGTACTGGACTTGTTGAACAAACAAAACATAGGAGAATATACAGTCTCGGCCACAATGGTTGGTGAAACTTACAGATTTCGATTCTCAGGTATTTTTTTGCGACGGCTCGTGAATCTCCGAAGGATCATACGTTTTATTGAGCATTTTACGACAGTATAACTGCATTCGAATTGGAACAGGAAACCAGTTCCTATCATTAACCCTACCAGGCCTGATGGGAAGGGGGCTATCATGGTCCCCTATCAAACTTTCTCTCTTATCTCCGCAACGACAAAAAATGAAAGCTGACTCTCCGTGACTCTTTGATTGTCATATTGGGATCATTTTGAGCCCAATTGCATGACCCCCGAGCGGAGGATCTTGGGTTAGTCCCAAAATGCCTAGACCAGATAGAGTTAACCTATCCAACTTTCTGGGAACGTCAGTGAGAATAAAGGGCAATGATTTTCAAAGAAACTGGCAATATTTTGAACTTTAGAAAATGCGTGCCACCACATTATAGTCATTCAATTGTATCGTGTGGACACGCATTGATCCAAATAAACGACCCACAGCCTCTCACAGTTGTTCTTCAAATCTGAGGAACTTGGATGATGGATTACGGTTATGACACTCTGCATACTTTTCACTCTGCATACTTGACCTAAAATGCTGTCCGAACGTAATAAAATATGTCCCCATGAATACATTCTTGAAACTCACCCAAAGTGTCATATTATTGAGAGGTATTTGTAATCCACAAATTGGATCAACCACCTACATAACTTTGAACGAAATAGCTGACCTCAACAACAAAAACAAAACAATGAAACATGCGACCGTCTGTCAGAGAGTGTATTTACGGGGCAGACACAAGACCTACACGGCGACGATGTTGGTTAATACGGGACTTTTTTACATGTCGCCTGTAATTGTATCCGTATTCAGCAGTATCCGTGGCGTTGTTAGGTTGTTATCGAGTCATTTGAGCTGCTTGTGAGCTGTATGGCTATTTAAATATATTAATTTATATAAAGATACCAAGGCTACATCTTAGAATCCTCCGTATTCCATTCTGAATGTAAGGTACAGAGGAAAGCTTTCCTGTGGAGTCATATGGTTACTCCATAGTTACCAGAACTCGTCAAGTTTTCCACATTTTGGTTGAAGCAGAATGTATTGAATCATTGGGAGCACAATGAACCAGAGCTCGTAAGTGTGTCTCCCAGTCGTAGGTACAAACAGTAGTTACTATTAAAAAAATACACAGACTACGGTGCATATATGGCAGGATACTGTATATGATGGGTGATAGTGTGTAAATGTTGGGTAGTAATGGATAAACATCATAGAGAAAATATTTCGACTTTAAAAAGTTGTTTACATTAATGTTGTTTTGTTGAAACGTAGTATAAGACGGGGAAGTGGCATTGGCCAGAAGATGCATCTGGGGCGAATGACCTATATATCAGCCTTTAACACGTAACTCTTCAAATTATTACCTGTATATGGCAGGATTCTGCTGATTCTGCTCGTTTGACAAATGTATGTATTTTTATTGTCTTGGTAAAACATTTATCGCACGACGTCGGGCAGTCCTGGGTTTTTCTGGGTATTCTTGCATTTTCCATGGGCAGTCCTGGGTTTTTCTGGGTATTCTTGCATTTTCCATGTTTACCCTATGTTGAGGCGTTTACTTTATCAAACGCCCTCGATGCTCATCCATTAACATCAGACAGGTTACTTATTTGAGCTGATCTGTCATCACAGCTCCCTAGCTAGCGTATCTAATTCCGCTTAAGCTGGTGCTGGGGACCGTGTGTTTACTTCATGGTTTTCACATGAACACATGAACACCTGCAATATAAGCGCGGCTAAGATACCAAGGCTACGTCTTAGAATACTACGTATTCTAGTCTGAACGTGAAGTGCCGATGGAGGCTTTCCTGTGGAGTCATATGGCTGCTCTTTAGTCACAAGACGTCAATATTTCCTACCTCTTACATAGCTCACTAATTCTCCCTAACCTCGAGTTTTGATTTTAATTGTGCACCAACGAACCAAAACATCTACACGGACATATGGAATAGGTACATGGTGGAACCAACTACCTGGTATGTATGGATGACATTGCATGAAGGTAGATAGGCATACCAAACTGTAAATAAATTTTCCAATTTGATTTCATTATACGATTTCATTTCGACTTTATTTTCTCCAACGAAACATAAAATATAACACGGATATAAGATGTCATATACTCGTTGATCTAGCTGGAACGCAATCCCAAGCGACGTATCATGGCAAGTTACACACATGCAAAATTGCAGACCAATCCGCCAAATTGTTTCGATTTTATTGTGCGCCAATGAACGGAAAATCTGCACGGGCATATGGAATAGGCACACAGTGGCTGAAATACGATCCCAAGAGAGATATTACATCAAGAATAATACACATCAAACTGCGACTGAATCCGCCAAATCGTATCCATGTTATTATGCTCCGATAAAAAAGATGCAGGGGAATACAGTGGAGCTAGCTAAAGGTAAATCGTGCTGTAACACAATCAGAAAGGACGTCTTACGCTATGCACGGACCAATTTGCGGACGAATCCGCTAAATCGTATCGATTGTATTGCGTTTCGAGGGAATATCTGCAAGAGCATACGACGGTGACATATATTGCAACCTTCCACAAAAAGCAAGAAATTGAAATAAGAAATACAATTTTTTTTCATATTTTCATTTGTTTTCTACTTAATTCGTCTCATACATAATCAGTTGAACTGCTCAATTGTAATAACACAATTAGGTATAATAATATCAGTGTCTATATGAGTGTGTAACCATGCAACTGGGCTATTATTATCTTCAAGTAATACACTAGTCAAAATACTACTCCAAATGAATTTGAGGTTAATTTTTCATTCTATTTTCTGGTATATCCGAATTTGACCTCATATTGTACTAATACCCCTCTAGTTGTATTGTTTGCCAATCGAATATCAATTTGGCAAGGAGTTTGTAGTTTCATATACTTAAAGGTGAACCCAGATGGAAAAGCAATAACTCCTGGGTTAGAGATATGCTGTTGCCATTTTTTTTTTCTGAAAATTTAAGCATTTGTACCATGTGAGTCTGGTACAAATTTGGTATGCGAATGAGCGTTGATTGTGTCACGTAGTGATCTGGAGATAATTAGATAGACAACTAATACAATATCTTTTTTTTTATTATGTTTAAGATTTTAATTCTTTTGAAGTCCATTAACATTGTGTTATACTTATAAATGGATGTCACTTTCGGACCGTGATTACCAAATAGTTTCCGAAATATGGTTACCATAGCAACCAGCAATCAATCATTTTACTTCTGATACTTTAATATTTAAACATACCTTTTAAATGAATCTGAATCCTATAGGTCCTTGTTAGTGCATATTCAGTGATTATAATGTTATAATCCGTTGAATAGAGCCATTGGTACATCGTTGCTATGGTAACCATATTTCTGAAAATGATTGATTTTTTTTTCTAAAACAAATCTCTACAGTGCGTATAGTGCTACAAATTAGTAATAGTGTAACGTTTCAAAAGATCAGATTCACAGGTTTGGGGATACGACAGCATAAAGTTATCTAATGATTAACTTAGTTTCATTTGGTGACAGCACAAAAAGTCATTTACATAAAATCTTTAAATCACATATTTGAAGTTTAAACCACAATATCTCTGCAACCGTTTGAAGTATTTACATGCGATAAGCAAACTATATTCTAAATTTTGATCACTTTCTCCTCCTAATAATTATCTAGACCGTTGTGCTTGTAATGTGTTTATTGTAGTTGTAACGACCAATTGAATTCAAGATAAATAAAGTATAAAATAATTATAAATCTGAAATTAATCTTGCGATCTATGTTATTATGATGTCTTCCTCGTGTTCCGATTGATAAGTTAATGAATTTTAATGACCAAATTCAAAGCCACTAAGAAGGAATTGTCAAACAAAAGACTAACTAAGGCTATGGAAATTCGGGTGGTTAGTCGTAGTTCTGTTTTAATTAATCGGTTATCTGAATTGACGCACTTGAACATACAGTACAGTTCTTCAAATCGGGTGGTTTAAAGTAGACGTTATTAACTGTCTATCGCTTTACCTACCTATATATTTTAGTTATGATTATGGTCGGACGGACAATGGTTTGCTAAATGAGTGTCCACACTCTGCTTGGAGGTCCGACCTTTCAAACTAACCTCAATTATACGGCTGGATGGATTTTAAACAATTTTGCATAATTTGTTTGCAACAATTTCGCATACCGATACTTATCTCCGCACACAGAAAATACTAGTACCCATTTATGAACTATAGAAACATTAATTGTAAAATATTCAGAATCCGAAAACATTTCTTTAGTCTTTAATGTGTGTTAGCCGCTTTAGGGTGTTTGTGTCTTTTTCCGCATGCACTGAACGATTAGGCTAATCCTCATCAGGTAGTATCCAACTAGGGGTGTGTATATATAGCTTTCTAGTAGGAAGTAATAGGTCTATACAAAACCCAAATTTCTGCGATCTCATATCTATGTTTGCTGTAGACAAAAAAAAAAAAAAAAAATCTGAGTTAACATGAGCTAATGCTGCCATGAACAAGTCAGTTTGCATGAGAGAATTGCTGCCTTTCCAGTGATTTCATTGATATAGGAGATCTGCAAATTGCAAGTCATCCGGAGCTTCCTCATTCACCATCATCGATTAAATCAGCACCGTTATGCTACGGTCATATTTGAGTAGCTGTATGGCACGATCTTCTAAACACAATTTCCATACATATCTACCAGTGAATATACAAAAGTTTTGCTATAAGCACAACAGAGTCATAATAATTTATAAATGCAGGAATGCAAATATGAAATACAGCTTAATTTTTAAGTGATCCATCATTTTGAAGTAAAGCCCGGGGCGGAGACAGAACCATTAGCTAGAGTTAAAGTAGATATGTACGTCAGGAATCATTCCCCTAGTACACAACGTATCCTTTCAAATCGCATAAAATGAACCCGGGCGAATTTAACTAACAAATTATACACAAGGGTGTGTGACGTTTATCCGAGGAAATTCTCTCTGGTCGTTATGCTCATGGAGAAAGAAATGAATTTCCTTAATACGGTACAAAACACTGTGTTCCATATACAGGAATCTATATACATTGTACTGTTAACGTTCACAGGTCAAGGTGATGTAAATCAGCGTTCAAAATTGGGATTTGATTGCTTTTGGCTCTTTCGTATACATTTTAGTGCCAGTTCCTTTAATATATTTAACACATGATCCCTCAAACCAAAACGTATTCACTGTCCTCAATATCACAATAACTGCTGTAATATTACATCGGAACAGCCAATTTCTTTGAAGGTTTCATATTTTAGATGGCAGTATATCATCACTAGAATCCATCAATTTCACTGGAGGAACCAAAGCTACAGAAGCATTATCTTAGAATAATTGGTGCATCAGATTCCATTATAGCCGCTGGAGAACCAAAAAGGACACAATAGAGTATTGTACACAACTTTCCCTTGCATGAACCCATCCACCAGATTTAGCTACCGTCCTTGGAGAACCATTGGAGGAACCGAGACTCCAGAGATTACTAGCGCCCCAGAGAATCAGGACACGAATCTGTTATTTAACTTGCAATAACCAGTGCACCAGATTCCATCATCTTCCTTGGAGAACCAGGACACAATAGAGTACATCATTTCCCTTGGATGATCCAATCCACCAGATTTTACTATCTTCCTTGGACCACTGGAAGAACCAAGTATAAAAACTTCCGAGCCCAGTAGTTCCCTAGAGAACCAGAACACTGGAATTCTTCATTTACCATTCAAGAACCAGTGAACCAGATTTCATTATATTATCTGAAGAACCAGAACTCTATCGAATCCATCATTTCCCCTGGAGGAACCAAGGCATCAGATTCCATTATCTTCCTCGGAGAACCAGACCATCATTTTTCTCTTGGTGGAAGTAATGCACCAGAGACAAATATCTCCCCAAGACAACCGATACCCTATCGAATCCATTATTTACCTTGAGGGACCCAGAGTCCAGAGTTTGCCTTAGAAAACAAGGACACCAAAGAGCCCATCACTTTCATTGGGGTACCCAGGCACAACAGTCCACGATCTCTGTTAAAGAACCTGCCAATATCTGCTTTGAAGAATCAGGACACCATAGCCAATCCTTTCCCTTGGGGAACCAAAACCCGAGAGTCCTCTGTCCTCCTGAGGGAACCAGTACATTACTATCGAGCCCATCATTAATGCAACGCATCAGAGTCCACAATCTCACTTGGAGAACCAGAACTCTTATAATATCATTTTACTTTGGAGGCCATTATCTGGTAATGGGGGACAATGTCAATCATCCAATGAGATTATGTGATTGTTACTTCCTTTTTTGTCAATTTTGACCCAGTTAACCACTCGACTGACAGAACTAGGGAGAGGGAACCAGAAAAATTTAGAGATCGAGGAAGAGTAATCTGGAGATGAAAGTCCAACTTTTCCCTTCACCAAGAACGAAGACATCAGATTATATTATCTCCTTCAGAGAACCAATACACTATAGAACGTAGTGCACAATTTCCTTTGGAGAACTACAGGAGGGCTTGGCATTATGGGGCTCTCGATTATGACCGTTTTATTCCTTGCGCACACACAGTTCATGGAATTCCAGAAAACTTTACAGATTTGAAGACATTGATGACTACTGATAATTTTCCAAAATTTCATCCTCCTATAAAGTTTTTTTTCCTATTAAAACGGAATTTAAAATATTCTGTTGGGGATTTGGGATTCAAGTTTGAAGGATGTGAACAAAATGTCTTATTCATGACATTTTGGTCTTTGATATATGTTGGCATTGTGGGAAGTTGATGCTGGGTCGACATCGCGCCTTACAGACTAGTCTTTTGTGTTAAATGCCGTCATTTTCATCTGACGACTATACAGCTCACCAATCCCCAGTGTACGAGTTGTCACAGCGACACAGTTCACCAATTACCAAAATACGAGTTGTCAGAGCATTTCCATCATAGCTCTCTAGATTTGTATCTAATACCGCTTATGCCGATGCTAGAGGCCGTGTGGTCATGTCATCCAAGTTGCCACATGAACAGGTACAATAAAAGCGTACCTGAGATACAACACATCATGAAACGTTATATTCTTGGTATGTGCTTTAGAATAGGTTAACCAGAAGACTATACTGCGAAGTCATGTGGCTCTGTCAGTATGTCGGCATCTCTTCCCACTTCCTTTATATGCGTTGTAATCAATTCTTCTTCAGAATTCTGTCATCCATCGCTTTTGTTTCTGAAACTGGGGATTGTAAAACACATGTCAATCTCTCCGACTTTCGAATCCAAATTATATTCTTAGTTTTCCCGAAAACAAAATCGATATATTTCGCAAAACGGCCATCAATACAAGCGTCTAACCATTGTCACTCACTCGTGGTCCACGTAAAAGTGTTGTGTTTTTTTGTCTGGGATGCAGACGAGAACTGAAAGAGATTTGGACACGAAAAGCACACCAAAGGTCCATCCTGAGTAACAGATTTCTCTCACGGAGTTGCAATTCAAAATATTATCTATTTGTTAGAAGAATCCTAAAAACTAGAATAAACGCCGTCTCGTAAGACACCAGATTGAACTATCTCTCCTGGAGAACCAGCACATCATTTTTCTCTTGGCGAACCAGTACGGGTTACCGTGCTATTTTGCAAATTTCTAGTAGTTCTTTCAATATTAATTTAAAGACAATGGACCTTTTGGAATGAAATTTGACATCAGATATCTGCTACTCAGAATTGGCATATGTTGTTCTTTCCATCCGTGCATTCAGAACATTGACAGATCAACAGAGTTAACATGTCGGCAGTAACAATGACGGTGCTATTTTGAACACTTCGTAATCAAAAGATGTTACATTTTTCAACTGTAGCTATTCAATAGATTAGTGAAGAACTAATCATTAATATACTGTCTATGTCACTGGCAAGTTTATATAGCTCAACTAAATTTAATCGCGAAAGATATTCCAGGTATCATCATGTCGCCAAACACACCTGGAAGAGCCATTGGTTATGCATGGAGAACAGGAGCACCCTTGTGGCGAATTTCTCGTGAATTAATGTCACGTGCTCTCAATTGCCAAACTTGATCAATAGAATTGATAAATGCGAGGTATTTTTTATATACATTTTGTATATTTGCGGACTTAGCAAATTTTAATTCCCCTCACACTATCAAGGCCATGAGAAGTGAAAACCAATGGGCCAAAGCTCACTAACGCCTTCAGAGAAGCCGTAAACTATTAAGTCCATCAGTTCTCTTGGGGAACCAAGGGACCAGAGACTAGTATCTGCCTTGGGGAACTAGTCCATCATTTCCCTTGATGAAACCAAGGCACCGGGTCCATTATCTGTATTGGAGATCAAAAACACCATCGAGCCCATCATTTCTCGGCCAGAAGAAAGGCACCAGATCCCACTGTCTCCCTAAGAGACCACCAGTGCACCATCGAGTCCGTCATTTCAGATGTGGGACCAATACAAAAGCGTCCACTATCTGAAAGAACTAGGACAGGCATCCATCATTTCCCTTGGCGGAACCAAGGCACCAGATTCCACTACTCCCCCAGAAAAAGGTACACTATAGAGTCCCAATCTCAATAAATTAATATCCTATCAACTCTTCCCAATCGTATATTTCAAAAGAATTTGGTATTCAGGGAGCCCATGGCGTGAATATGGAATAGCTTTATGACACGCTTCCACTATATCTGCGCAATTGGACTAATCCAAGTTACCAAGACACGGCTTTGTTACCATTTCCGAGAGACGCGTAGTGGTTTGAGATGCATAGATCGAAAGTTACTAAAACAATGTAATGTTACCTTTTCTGATACGAGGATGGGAGAAATAATGAAAGGTTGCCAAAACATAGCTTTGTAAACTTTTCTCAGAGGAGGGTGGTGGAAATTTGACTGCATGTCGAACTGTTGGAGAGAAAGTTACTAAAACAAGGTAATGTTACCTTTTATTAGACAAGGGTGGGAGGAAAGTTAACAAAACACGGTTTTGTTACCTGTGGGAGGAAAGTTAACAAAACACGGTTTTGTTACCTTTTCTCAGAGAAGAGCAGTGAAAATAATACGGAAATTGATCAGCGAAAGGAACTGTTACCAAAAACAGGTCAATGCCTCCATTGATTGGGAGGCTGGATTACAAAACAAATGCTTGTAACCCATATCGGGTAACTGAAAGACAATGGCTCAAACGGAGTTATCATATCGTGCACTAGCTGTCCATCTTCCCCAATGTTCATATCAAAGCCAGTTCAAATATTCACCGGTGAATTACAAGCGTCTAGTCCGTCATTCATAATCCAGCCGTCGTCCATTAGAGAATATCCGCGTCCATAATCCAAAGACCTATTCCATTTCCATATAACAGTATTAGCACCAAATTCAAAAAGACAAAAGTATACATAAACATAGGCTTGTTTCCTGCAAGAGAGAAGCGGTCAACAGTTTCAATGATGCCGGCAAGACATCATGATGTTCCAAAATATCAAATCCGTATCGCTGATCAGTATTCTTAATCCATAATATTCGTTATAGAGTCGTCATCTAAAAATGATGTACCTCAGTCACGCTTTGATTGTGACTGTTCATATGAGTCCCATGAGGATCTGGAAGTACATGGGCTCATACGGCCCCTAGCCCCGGGTTAAGCGGAATTAGACACATGTTACGAAACGTAGCCCCATAGATCTTGCACGCTACGTTCGTACTTTGCTATCAGCATGCGATATGTATCGCCAAATTTGAGAAACTTTGAGTGGAGGCGCTTGGTGGAATAGCCCTGTTTTATAAGTTTCTGCAACAATGCTTTGTGACGTTGATTAAAATCGTCACATTTAACACAGGATCTAGCAAATGCTACTAAGCGAGATATGCATACGCCATATGCAGGTCCCACTGGAATATTACTGTCCAGAAAGGGATAGTTTACGATGTCGAAATTGTAATCATCTCTTTGTCATAAAGTCGACGAGAGAGAATGCCCGCTTCATTTTTGTAGAGATATAGATCTAAATATGATGTGCCTGTGGGGCTATCTGTAGTTTCCTTCAAATCCAGTGAAGGTGGATATATATCCTTCACTGCGTCATTTATATAGCGATTATCCACAGCGAGAAGATCGTCTATATAGCGTTTGGTGAATGAGAAGGAACGGGATTTGAGTGGATCGGTTTTTGAAAGCGCCAGCATATAGTCATATTCATAAGAGAACAGATACAGGTCAGCCAACAGGGGTGCACAATTAGTACCCATTGGAATACCTATATGTTGCTGATATATTGTGTTGCCAAATTTCACATAGATATTTTTAATGAGAAATTCAAGCAACTCTATAAACAAAGAAACATCCCATGAATGATATCTCTTGTATGTGGTCGAGCTAAAGAATGCTTTATGGCTTCCGACATTAATATATCTACGATCAGTTTTCATGAACACAGATACTATTAATAAACTTATACGGTCAATAAGGTCCTCATGAGGGATTGTAGTATAGAGAGTCGAGAAATCCCATGTGGATACATGTCTGTACGGTATGTGACCTTTAGCATCAAGTTCTTCCGTAAGACATTTTGAGTTTTTCAATATCCACATACATTCAACGCCAGAGTTCTTGAAAATAGTGGCGCAATACCTTTCCCAAAATGTTTTTACCCCCTGAAGGGCCCTCGTCAATAGGGTTGAAAGAAGCTTGGTGGTGCAGCTTCTAGAACCAGCTATGAATCTAGCTTTGTATGGTGATTTATGCATTTTGGGAGTCCAGTATATTTTTGGTATGTCGCTATGATTGGTTGGAAGACAAATACCTCCTTCCTTGAGAAACTTTTTGTGATTGTTAAATAAATCTTCCAGAGTAAATGCAGTTTGGGAGTAAGTAGACGTATTTGATGAAGATATGTCTACACTCAATTTTTTAACCAGCACCTGGTAATAGTAATATTTACATATGAATATTATATTATTCGGAGCTTTGTCTGCTGGGACTATGACGAATTTACTCTGGAGATTTGCTAGAACTTCTTGCGAATTGAGGTTTCTCAGTACTTGTTTTGCTAGGGGAAGAGAACTTCTGTCAATAGGGCGGATTGTTTCAACGACCTTGCTCTTGGTGAGGTCCAGCCAATCAGCGAGTACTGTAGGTTCAACTTTTTCTCGCTTAGACCAATCAATAACGTACTGTTCTAATGCAATCAGGACTATCTTCTGGTCCGCCTTCAGATTTATTCTTCTTGGCTCTCTATATTTAGGTCCTTTCATCAGGAGTAATTTCAGATCCTTATCACTCACCACATCAAGATCACCAGTCACAATATGTTTGCATGGTGTATAGATAAAGTTCGACAATTCACAATCACAACTATATAGCCTCCTGACGTGTATAAGTTCCAGTCAAACTCCTTGACAGCATTGGAGTAATTGAATATTTTGGTGGCTATAGATTTAGTATACTTATATGAAATGCAAGGAGGTTCTGTGAACTGGAAATAGTTTGGTACAGCGTTGCGTACCTCTGGATCATTCAGGATTCGAGGTAAATTAATGATGTCCAGTCCTTTATCTAAGTAGTTGAGTTTCAAGAAAAGCCGATCTTGAGATGTTTCGATTATGTTCACTGGACGATATAACCGAAAATACGCTATATGTTGATATACTTTACTGATTTTTGATGGTATTATATTTCCTGAAGACGCAGATTGTTGTATATCTCTGGCTATTTGATTTAAAGCTCTCAGAGGTAACGCATACAGAACTGTACGTAAGCTATGTATACTATTGGGTGCGTTAGTTAAACCCACTAAGTAATTTAGAGTGATATGATCGTGAATCATCGAACTATTAAACTTTCGCCAACCATGGCTGCGTTGTCTCCGTTGATGGGGTTTAAATAGTTGGGTAATGTTGGATATATTAGAACGGCAGTTTGTAGCATTGCCGAACCCACTGACATTTATCATTTAAACCAAACGGAAACAATGACCCAAGTTCTAGCATCCAGAATAATTCCCGCTCTCGGATTTTTCTCTCAAATCCAAAGGGGGAATCCTTAGTAGATGGATAGACGACGTCTATGATCTGAATACTAAAGTCATCCCAGCCATGGTCGGGTCCAGAAAAATGCCTACGGATTTTCTGTGACCGTTCACCCTAAGATGGAGTCTTTGGGTGGTCTTGCCAACATACTGTTGACCACACTTCTTACAGGAAACTAAGTAAATACAGTTTGTAGTAGAACAACTAAGATCAACATACGAGTTAACAGAACATGAGCCACCAGTTAACGCGGAACTAAATGAAGCTGAAGTATTAAAGAGTGGACACGTGAGACATCCACGGTGTCCACACTTAGAAATTTTGAAATTATTACATGTAGAATTCGGGGCTAAACAATCATCAAGCGTAATATTGCAAGGTTTGATGTCGTGGCCTTGCTTTGCTGTCAGAAATATATCTGTCATTTGGATTGAAAAAGGTCTTAGTGCATTTCGAACTATTAGAGACTCGGCCGAGAAACCTGCACTAAGGTTCCTCGGGTCTGTCTTCATATTTTTTCTTTAGTTGTGCTCATTATGTTTGTTGGGTGTGCAGGGGCCCGGCCTCGGGGACAACTTGTCCACCAGCAGAATCCAGGCATACACAGGTTAAAATTACAAGCGTCTAGTCCGTCATTCATAATCCAGCCGTCGTCCATTAGAGAATATCCGCGTCCATAATCCAAAGACCTATTCCATTTCCATATAACAGTATTAGCACCAAATTCAAAAAGACAAAAGTATACATAAACATAGGCTTGTTTCCTGCAAGAGAGAAGCGGTCAACAGTTTTCAATGATGCCGGCAAGACATCATGATGTTCCAAAATATCAAATCCGTATCGCTGATCAGTATTCTTAATCCATAATATTCGTTATAGAGTCGTCATCCAAAAATGATGTACCTCAGTCACGCTTTGATTGTGACTGTTCATATGAGTACCATGAGGATCTTGAAGTACATGGGCTCATACGGCCCCTAGCCCCGGGTTAAGCGGAATTAGACACATGTTACGAAACGTAGCCCCATAGATCTTGCACGCTACGTTCGTATTTTGCTATCAGCATGCGATATGTATCGCCAAATTTGAGAAACTTTGAGTGGAGGCGCTTGGTGGAATAGCCCTGTTTTATAAGTTTCTGCAACAATGTTTTGTGACGTTGATTAAAATCATCACATTTAACACAGGATCTAGCAAATGCTACTAAGCGAGATATGTATACGCCATATGCAGGTCCCACTGGAATATTACTATCCAGAAAGGGATAGTTTACGATGTCGAAATTGTAATCATCTCTTTTGTCATAAAGTCGACGAGAGAGAATGCCCGCTTCATTTTTATAGAGGTAGAGATCTAAATAAGATGTGCCTGTAGGGCTATCTGTAGTTTCCTTCAAATCCAGTGAAGGTGGATATATATCCTTCACTGCGTCATTTATATAGCGATTATCCACAGCGAGAAGATCGTCTATATAGCGTTTGGTGAATGAGAAGGAACGGGCTTTGAATGGATCGGTTTTTGAAAGCGCCTGCATATAGTCATATTCATAAGAGAACAGATACAGGTCAGCCAACAGGGGTGCACAATTAGTACCCATTGGAATACCTATATGCTGCTGATATATTGTGTTGCCAAATTTCACATAGATATTTTTAATGAGAAATTCAAGCAACTCTATAAACAAAGAAACATCCCATGAATGATATCTCTTGTATGTAGTCGAGCTAAAGAATGCTTTATGGCTTCCGACATTAATATATCTACGATCAGTTTTCATGAACACAGATACTATTAATGAACTTATACGGTCAATAAGGTCCTCATGAGGGATTGTAGTATAGAGAGTCGAGAAATCCCATGTGGATACATGTCTGTACGGTATGTGACCTTTAGCATCAAGTTCTTCCGTAAGACATTTTGAGTTTTTCAATATCCACATACATTCAACGCCAGAGTTCTTGAAAATAGTGGCGCAATACCTTTCCCAAAATGCTTTTACCTCCTGAAGGGCCCTCGTCAATAGGGTTGAAAGAAGCTTGGTGGTGCAGCTTCTAGAACCAGCTATGAATCTAGCTTTGTATGGTGATTTATGCATTTTGGGAGTCCAGTATATTTTTGGTATGTCGCTATGATTGGTTGGAAGACAAATACCTCTTTCCCTGAGAAACTTTTGTGATTGTTAAATAAATCTTCCAGAGTAAATGCAGTTTGGGAGTAAGTAGACGTATTTGATGAAGATATGTCTACACTCAATTCTTTAACCAGCACCTGGTAATAGTAATATTTACATATAAATATTATATTATTCGGAGCTTTGTCTGCTGGGACTATGACGAATTTACTCTGGAGATTTGCTAGAACTTCTTGCGAATTGCGGTTTCTCAGTACTTGTTTTGGTAGGGGAAGAGAACTTCTGTCAATATGGCGGATTGTTTCAACGACCTTGCTCTTGGTGAGGTCCAGCCAATCAGCGAGTACTGTAGGTTCAGCTTTTTCTCGCTTAGACCAATCAATAACGTACTGTTCTAATGCAGTCAGGACTATCTTCTGGTCCGCCTTCAGATTTATTCTTCTTGGCTCTCTATATTTAGGTCCTTTCATCAGGAGTAATTTCAGATCCTTATCACTCACCACATCAAGGTCAACAGTCACAATATGTTTGCATGGTGTATAGATAAAGTTCGACAATTCACACTCACAACTATAGCCTCCTGACGTGTATAAGTTCCAGTCAAACTCCTTGACAGCATTGGAGTAATTGAATATTTTGGTGGCTATAGATTTAGTATACTTATATGAAATGCAAGGAGGTTCTGTGAAGTTGAAATAGTTTGGTACAGCGTTGCGTACCTCTGGATCATTCAGGATTCGAGGTAAATTAATGATGTTCAGTCCTTTATCTAAGTAGTTGAGTTTCAAGAAAAGCCGATCTTGAGATGTTTCGATTATGTTCACTGGACGATACAATCGAAAATACGCTATATCTTGACATATTTTACTGATTTTTGATGGTATTATATTTCCTGAAGACGCAGATTGTTGTATATCTCTGGCTATTTGATTTAAAGCTTTCAGAGGTAACGCATACAGAACTGTACGTAAGCTATGTATACTATTGGGTGCGTTAGTTAAACCCACTAAGTAATTTAAAGTGATATGATCGTGAATCATCGAACTATTAAACTTTCGCCAACCATGGCTGCGTTGTCTCCGTTGATGGGGTTTAAATAGTTGGGTAATGTTTGATATATTTGAACGGCGGTTTGTAGCATTGCCGAACCCACTGACATTATCATTTAAACCAAACGGAAACACTGACCCAAGTTCTAGCATCCAGAATAATTCCCGCTCTCGGATTTTTCTCTCAAATCCAAAGGGGGATTTTCTCTCAAATCCAAAGGGGGATTTCTCAAATCTCAAAACCAGAACGGACGTGTTGTTAGTCACCTGCGCCGTTTTTAGTTAATTTTAGATAGCCATCGATATTTGCAAGTTTTGTATATTGCTCTTAGATTAGGGAATTGATCTTCCACCAGCATGGCGCTTTTATCATCTTTTTACTCTAACGTTTGTGTGCTTGTTGTGAAGTCGCCCTGGTGACGGGGTCCATAAAGATGCCGCCATCTAGAATTGTTCGTCTTCGCCCAGCCAGAAGTTGCCAAAGATCGACGGACTTCTTCTCCAGCCCTTCCAAATCACCAATCGGGCAAACCCAACAGAGAGACTGATAAGTCCTTTCTGTTCTCTTATTTCTGCATGCACTGTATAATATGAACTTTATCGATTCTGCCCTCGCATAGTTTACAACAACAACTGTGTATATATCTGCATGAATACAGTGCGGTATCGCTCCATCCCCTGAATATATTCACTGAACAAAAAGACAATTATGAAATCCATTACTGCTACATCTGACAGTACCAAAAACTATGTTGTACATGTATCTGCTACTCTCATACCTTCTCATCTCATCCACACAGAACTAGAGGCTACAGGCATAGGCCCAAGCATTTCCATACTCCCCTTAACAGCTAAATGATCCTGTATTCATTTCTTGAAAACACTGAACCTACTGGCTTTGCTAACTTGCGTGCCCGTGAGGCTAAATTAAAGAAGGCTGAAGCAGATATTAAAAAGTAAGGAAGCCAGTATAAAAGACACCAAAAAAACCTGTCCAACAAACTCCTGAGAATGCAAGTTCCACTTTGGAAGCTGACAAGCAAGATCCTTCACCTACCACAAACTTCCTCGTCCATCTAACCATGAATCCCCGAACATAGAGCTATCCAACCTACTCCAGCGGATTCAAAACTTAGAAACAGAAGATCTGAAGCGACGCATCACCCAGCTAGAATCCAAATCCAGCTCGCCTGCACCACCTCCTCCTCCTATGCCCCAAACCTATCCATTAATGCAGTTTTATCCAACAATGGCCGCCGCCGTCCCCACATATGAGGAGAACATCTAAAATTCAACATACTCCAGTACAAACACCACTGCCATCATCATATACTGTCCATGCATATCGTCCATTTCGAGCCCTCCAATATACCCAGGTATGCCGACCATGAGGTACGAATTCCCAATCTGCCACTCTCTGCATATTCAGCATAGACCAGGTCAACTCGCTGCACCCACCAACCCAGGTACCAACATGCCAAGTGGCGGCCACCATACAGAAACCAAGACGATCTGCTGCTCAACTACATGTACTCCAGCCTCTCACTTTTCATGCCGAAGGGTCTGCACCATACTAGCAATTCCAGTACCGCCAATTATCCCACCTCTGGGTCCGACGTGCTATTGTATATAGATGACGCAGAACCTGGATGAGTCAGACGATGGTTCTCCTTTAGCAGTCCCATCAATCCACTCCCGGAATTCGTTCAACTCCATGTGAACTCCTCTGGTTCACATCTAGTCATGGATGACGTGATCACCGACATAGCGATTATATGTTCACGTATAGCGATGATATGTTCACGTATGACGTGATCACCGACATAGCGATGATATGTTCAATTACAACGCATATAAGGGAAGTGGGAAGAGATGCCGACATACTGACAGAGCCACATCACTTCACAGTATAGTCTTCTGGTTAACCTATTCTAAAGTACATACCAAGAATCTAACGATTCGTGATATGTGTTGTATCTCAGGTACGCTTTTATTGTACCTGTTCATGTGTCAACTTGGATGTCATGACCACACGGCCCCTGGCACCGGCATAAGCGGTATTAGATACAAATCTAGAGAGCTATGATGGAAATGCTCTGACAACTCGTATATTGGTAATTGGTGAGCTGTGTCGCTGTTGATCGGGGTATCAACTACAACTCCAAGACACGTACCGACAACCCCGACAACTCCTTCCGACCTTTTCATATACCCCGAATCTGAATATTGTGACTTTCAACTGCAAGAACATAATCACAAATGTGGAAGCTATACTCCACCTGTTAAAATGCTGTGATGTGATCTGTATTCAAGAGCACTGTGTATTCTATTTCCAACGTGAACTGCTAAAAAATTTCCATCATCAATTCTCAGTTGATCTGGTGGTGTAGCCATCCTTTAGAGGAAAAATCTTGATCATCTCGTCACCATCAAAGATGGCAATTGCAGGATCCAGGCCATTACCTTGAATGTCTGCCCCATTCATGTGCTAAATGTGTCCATTTACCTGCCGAGCCGTAATGGTGCTGCCTTCGACGAAGCATTAAATGATGTTTCGGACCAACTGTTTGAACTGAACTCCAAGTTTGGGTCAACGCACATAATTGTCTTTATTTCAACTGTGGCCTGACAAATGATGCAGCCTCAAAACGAAAGACTGAACTCAGACAGTTCCTGCAGGAATTGAACTTAACATATGCCACATCTGGACCAACATTTGAACATTCAAAGAAAGAGACCATTCAACCATGGACTATTTCCTATTTCAAAAAGAGTCGTCAACTTGCCTTGACCAGGGCCAGAAAAATGACAAAGTGTATGCTAACAGCTCAGGCCATCATCCTATTACTGTGAAACTCAACGTGTCGTGCGGTCTTCATGTCAGTGAGGATGGCACCAAGAATGAGAACTCTAAATTTCTTCGCCGTGTTTGGGATACGGTCGACCAGCTTGAATACCAGACTCTCTTCTAGCTAACTCCCGAAGACTATAATCTCGAGATGACATCCCAGTTTGACATCAGTAGAGTCTACTCAAAGCTTTGTGACATCTTAACAGAATCGTTCATAGTAACATCCAACCAAACTGTAGAAAAGTCCAAAAAGTCCAAAAAGTCCATCACTTTTGTTCTGAGGAAATTTCAGTCGCCGTTGCTGTCAATAAGAAAGCTCACCGGGAATGGAAAACGGCTGACTTCACACGTGACGGTGACCCAGAACATCCTATGGTAAAACAAAGAAGGGAAGCATGATTAGGTCTCCGGCAAGTACAGAGACAAGTACAGAGACAAGTACAGAGACAGACCGTGCAAGTACAGAGACAAGTACAGAGACAAGTACAGAGACAGACCGTGCAAGTACAGAGACAGACCGTGCAAGTACAGAGACAGACCGTGCAAGTACAGAGACAGACCGTGCAAGTACAGAGACAGACCGTGCAAGTACAGAGACAGACCGTGCAAGTACAGAGACAGACCGTGTAAGTACAGAGACAGACCGTGTAAGTACAGAGACAGACCGTGTAAGTACAGAGACAGACCGTGTAAGTACAGAGACAGACCGTGTAAGTACAGAGACAGACCGTGCAAGTACAGAGACAGACCGTGCAAGTACAGAGACAGACCGTGCAAGTACAGAGACAGACCGTGCAAGTACAGAGACAGACCGTGCAAGTACAGAGACAGACCGTGCAAGTACAGAGACAGACCGTGTAAGTACAGAGACAGACCGTGTAAGTACAGAGACAGACCGTGTAAGTACAGAGACAGACCGTGTAAGTACAGAGACAGACCGTGCAAGTACAGAGACAGACCGTGCAAGTACAGAGACAGACCGTGCAAGTACAGAGACAGACCGTGCAAGTACAGAGACAGACCGTGCAAGTACAGAGACAGACCGTTGCTGAGAGAGGAAACAAAAGTCTTCAAGTTTTCATGAACTTGTCCGGTGACCAACGACAGACATCAACTACAGGTGAATTGAACACTCTGTAACTGGGAGATTCAACCTTTCCAAGTGACACTATTCTTGACGGTTGGCATTAGCTCTGTGGATTCATTACGTCTTTGGATTAAGGACGCGAAAATTCTGTAATGAACGACGGCTGAATATTGAATGACGGGCTAGACGCTTGTATATAATGCACACTTTACCAAAGTATCTTAAACTTCTGGTGAACCTTCCTACAAAACAACACAATGCTGAAGTGGAATTTGACGAGATAGTGATACGTGATCTCTGTATCAACCAATCTGAGAAGACGCCCATCTCTGTTTTGGAAATTCAATCTCACATCTAAACCGTAATAAAGCTCCAGACTTGTCGGGTGTAGCGACTGAGCACATATTGTTTGCTGGCCAGGCTGTGTATGAAGTTCTACATGTAATACTGAATGCCATAATTGAAAAAAAGGTAGGAAAGAACAAGCAACCAACTATCGGGATATTAATGTTACCTCCTTAGTCACTGAACTACATGAAAGTATACTCCGTGTCCTGATGGCCCCAAAAATACAGCTCCTCTGCAGTGTTCCTCCACTGCTGGCATCTTCCCACTGTTTAGTGTCATCATCCTACAGGAATCTGTCCAAGAAATCAAGTCTAAATCCTGTCGTCCTACATCGGAATGATGGACGCCAGAGCTGTTTTTGATGTTGTGAATCACTCCTGCCTACTAAGGAAGCTTTACCTCTCGGCATCGAGGGCTCCATGTGGTTCCTCATCTCTGGTCTGCACAAGAGGGTCAACACTCAAGTAAAATGGCATGGTTCTCTCTCTGACTCTGTGAACACACAACAAGGTGTTCGTCAAGACGGTGTGCTGTCAACTGATCTTTACAAGTGTATATTACCGACCTCATCGATCGGCTCATCCTTTCTGGCTACGGTGCTCGCATTGGTTGCTCCAACCTGTGAGACGACATCTGTTTAAGTGCCAACAGGGACTAAAACCTACAAAGTCTGATGGATATTTCTGTAAACTACAGCAAAGGGCACTTCTATGATCTGCAGCCCGCAAAGAGCGCGATCCTGACAAGCGACAGCAGTCCATGTTTTGAGTTTTCCCTAGACAACGCCGACATGCCTATCTCAAGCTCAGTAGTTCATCTAAGCCTTAATCGGGACAGCTCCTTACTTAAGGTTCGTTCCACAGTTGCGGAAAACATAAAGAAATCCAGGAGAACCATGTACTCATTGATGAGCTCGGGTCTACATGGGATCAACGGCCTTAATTCAGTCACCTCTCTTAACCTGCTAGATAGATATGTTCTCCCCATCTTGTTACATGGTGTCGAAATACTTCTTTTGAACCAGACAAACATACAACTGATGGAGTCTTCCCACAGAAAAGCAATGAAGCAAACTCTGTCTCTTCCGGATCGAGTTGCTCAACCCGCCGTATATATCCTCCTTGGTGACCTCTCAGTAGAGGCCCAGATACATCTGCGCATGTTGTCGCTGCTCAGAAACATCTGCTCTGGTGGAAATTCTATCCTACATGAAATATTTGTCCGACAAACTTCCATGAAAGGCTTCAATGGTAAAAGCTCGTTCTCAGAGGTTCGAACCGTCCTAGCTCTGTACCACATACCATCGATGTATTATCTCATTGAAAACACCCCAAGTAAACCCTCTTGAAAGAAATCAACCAAGAAAGCTGCCATGGCATACTAGGCGGAAGCCCTTCACTATCTCCCTCAGAGGGCGGGTACTCTATAACGTCCTTCATTTCTCTTGGGGCGACTGAGTCACTAGAGTCAACTATATCCATCAGAGAGCGGGTACTCTATAACGTCCTTCATTTCTCTTGGGGACACTGAGTCACCAGAGTTCACTATCTCCCTCAGAGGGCGAGCACTCTACAACGTCCTCCATTTCTCTTGGGGAGACTGTGTCACCAGAGGCGACTATCTCCCTCAGAGGACGAGCACTCTACAACGTCCTCCATTTCTCTTGGGGAGACTGAGTCATTAGAGTCTAGTATCTCCCTCAGAGGGCAAGTACTCTACAACGTCCTTCATTTCTCTTGGGGAGACTGAGTCACCAGAGACCACTATCTTCATCAGAGAGCAAGTACTCTACAACGTCCTTCATTTCTCTTGGGGAGACTGAGTCATCAGAGTCCACTATCTTCCTCAGAGGGCAAGTACTCTACAACGTCCTTCATTTCTCTTAGGGAGACTGAGTCATCAGAGTCTAGTATCTCCCTCAGAGGGCAAGTACTCTACAACGTCCTTCATTTCTCTTGGGGAGACTGAGTCACCAGAGACCACTATCTTCATCAGAGAGCAAGTACTCTACAACGTCCTTCATTTCTCTTGGGGAGACTGAGTCATCAGAGTCCACTATCTTCCTCAGAGGGCAAGTACTCTACAACGTCCTTCATTTCTCTTGGGGAGACTGAGTCACCAGAGTCCACTATCTTCCTCAGAGGGCAAGTACTCTACAACGTCCTTCATTTCTCTTGGGGAGACTGAGTCATCAGAGTCCACTATCTCCATCAGAAGGCGAGCACTCTACAACGTCCTCCATTTCTCTTGGGGAGACTGAGTCATCAGAGTCTAGTATCTCCCTCAGAGAGCAAGTACTCTACAACGTCCTCCATTTCTCTTGGGGAGACTGAGTCACCAGAGACCACTATCTTCCTCAGAGGGCAAGTACTCTACAACGTCCTTCATTTCTCTTGGGGAGACTGAGTCACCAGAGTCCACTATCTTCCTCAGAGGGCGAGTACCCTACAACGTCCTTCATTTCTCTTGGGGAGACTGAGTCACCAGAGACCACTATCTCCATCAAAAGGCGAGCACGCTACAACGTCCTCCGTTTCTCTTTTTTTTCTTTTTAATAACAACTTTATTCATTGAAACCTACGTGTACAAAGAACTATATTCCAGCGAAACTCATAAAACAAATAAAATATTATATATACAAAACTAAGTTTCGCTAGAATAATACGATTGAATGTAGACAATACCCCAGCGTATTGTTAAGCACTAATCACTGTATATAGTGTTTTACTATATGACGGTATAATATATTACAGTAGGCCACTGAATCGTGATATTGTATACTGATATTAGTGTAATACTGTATAATACAGTATATTGTTGCGACTGTAGCACAGAATATTATTACAAAACAAAATGCATACAATTATTGTACAAATTACAATATTGCAACTCATCATTGTATATGTTACAATATGTGACTGTAGCACAATATATTATTACAACAGTTGCAGAAATTTACTGCATCAAAATGCCACTACTACCATTGTTAAAGATTATTATATTTGTTGTTCAGAAGTGGATAACCAAATGGTCCCCCTCGACGGCACAGAATGTGTCCGTCAGACACCAGTATTTCACAAACATAGCGCGTGAAAAACGCTCAAAATCAGCATAAATACGTAACCGAAGTCGACTTATCAAAAATAGTATAACAGAGGCAGGGGAAACCATGTTGTTTACAAATTTGGCATCGTTTCGACACATCCAAATAGAAAAACGAGTTTCAAAAATCAACAATAAACAAAGTGCATAAACTTCAGGCGAAGGTAACTTAGGTACAAATCGTACAACAGCATGACTAAATGGAATACGAAAACCAGCTAATTCAAATAACCAACCAAAAACGAGCTTCCAAACAGGCCGAGAATAAGAACAATATAGAAATAAATGCTCTATGGTTTCGACAGAGGCGCACATAGGACAATCCTTATCTTTAACCCCGATACGACAATGAAGAAAATAATTTGTAGGTAATATGTCATGCGAAATGCGCCATGACACATCACGAGCAATAGGGTCTAAAAAAGGATGTAAAATAGCTTTCCAACAGACTTTGAAATTAATAGATGGAAAAATACGTAGTACACGAGCGGGCTCGTAGACGCTAGAAACTAATAAATTGTAAAAAACTTTACATTTCAGGGGTTTGGTCCAATCAAAATCAGGAAACGAAGAACAAAATTTGCGATAAATGGTCATGACTTCAAAGTAGAATACCGGTAAAATAAACCCATGAGGCATATTATTATTTACAAAATCTGGGCGATGACGACGTAGAGATAGACCTATCCAATACAAGGCAAAAACATCCACCTCGTGTACTCAACCGAATTAATTAATTTATGTATATGCATGAGGCGCAAGGCCTCCACTTTACTTTTAATATGTAAGATAGATAGCCCACCAGACAAAGGTGGACTATAAAGAACAGTACGTTTAACAGGGTAGACCCCTTTAACTTTCCATAGAAAAAGAGAAATTTGACTCTCAAATCTCTGAATATAGTACAATGGAAAAGTAACTACAGAAGTGGCATACAAAAGTTTGCTACAGGCCAAAACATTAACAACTAAACTTTTGCCGAACAAAGAAAGAGACCTAGAACGCCAAGACATAAGGACATTTACAAATTTTTCGTAAATCATATCCCAATTTTTGTCGAAAGATTTCCCAAAATAAACCCCAACAATTTTATGAACCAGAGGCCAAGAAATTCCGAAAGGATGGTCAGATCTGCTCCGCCATTTCCCTACCCAAATACCTTTAGATTTATACAAATTTAATCTAGAGCCGGAAGCCCACCCAAAACGGTCACATAAATAAAGAACTTTTTGGATAGAAGCTTCTGTAGTACAAAAACAAGTTATATCGTCAGCATATAGAGAAGTTTTAGCCTGCTCAGGAGAGCCAGGTACATTTACACCAATAACATCGGAATCTAAGCGAATTCGAACGGCTAATGGCTCTAAACATAAAACATATAACAGGGGAGATAACCCACACCCCTGTCTAACACTTGGAGTCACAGGAAAAGACTTGGATATGTGACCATTTACAATAACAGAACTACAAATATCCGTGTATAATATTTTCACCCATCTAATAAAGGATGGGCCAAAACCGAAAGCAGTCAAAGTTTGAAACATAAAATTATGGCTCACACGATCAAAAGCTTTTTCCTGATCCAAAGATAAAAATGCAGCACCAATATTTCGCTGCTCGACATAGTCGCTGATATTTCTTAACAAATGAACATTGTCAAGAATGGAGCGACCCGGGACAGAACAGGTTTGATCCGGATGAATAATACTCGGTAAAACTTTTTGCAATCTGTTGGCCAAAACTTTAGAAATAATTTTGTAATCAGTGTTCAAAAGGAAAATTGGACGCCAAAATTTGAGATTATCTGCCTGTTCCGGGTCTTTACACAACAGAGATATATAACCAAGGCGCTGTGAAGGTGACAAGTTATTTTCACTATAAACTAAATTAATAACTTGACATAAAATATCAGCAAACAGTGGGTAAAAATGCAGATAAAATTTTTTACCCAGACCATCATTTCCTGGGGAAGTGTCGGATTTCATATTAGACAGAGCATCAAAAATTTCATCCCTAGTAATAGGACCTTCACATTTGTCTATATCAAATTCATCTAATACAGGTAAATTGGCAAGAAATTCATTACAGATAGATTGATCAATAGCTTCTTCAGATAACAAGTTATAATAAAAGTTACGACATTCATTCATAATATCAGTTTGAGTATTAGCAATACTACCTGTACTAGTTTTCAAGGCAGAAATAGATTTCTTTTTAGCCCGATCGAATTCCCTCTTAAAGAAAAATTTACTATTTTTTTCCTGGCAGTCTAACTGCTTAGCCTTTGACCTAATTTTAGTTCCCCGTAAATCATGTAAATGAAAATCCTTTAATTGTTGTTTTATAACGTTAATTTGGTCAATATACTCTCCAGGAGACTTGACCTCTGCCTCCTGGAGCTCCCTATACTCTTTCTGTATGTCAACAATAATAGAACGTCTGTCAGAAGAATTAATTTTACCAAATAAAACAGCCAACTGTTTAATGCTAGATTTTAATTCATCCCACCATTCTAAAGTAACTGCTTCACAATTCCGAAATTTATTTGAAACCAAAACTTGAACAGAATCAGAAAATACCATATTTTTCAATAATGAATAATTAAATTTCCAAAAACTTGAACCAATATTAATACGGTTACTAAAATCATCAACATCCAAAATTACATATTCATGATCAGAAAATGAACATGGCATAACAGACGAGTCAATAACATTAGAAATCAAACTCTTCGAAATATAAAATCGATCCAGGCGAGTTGCCACATTATTTCTATGAAAAGTGAAAACCTGTTTTGATGGATATAGGTGACGAAATATATCAACGAGATCAAAGTCTCTTGTATGAGATTTCAAAATTTCAACCGCCCCCGTCCCGTGATGAGAACTCCCACCCAACTTATCTTTAGAAATTGATTCAATACAATTAAAATCCCCGCCAAGTACAATAGGAAAATTACATACAAAATAAGGAAAAAGCATGTCAAAAAATAAATGACGATCGTGAGTCTGATTTGGGGCATAAACACTTAGCAACCTTAATGGCTGATTATTCATAACAATATCTATATATACAAGGCGTCCATCGTGATCATGAAAAAAATTGGAATATTTAACACTATCGGAAATTAATATTGCAGTTCCCCTACTGTGAGACTCCCCAAAACTCCAAAAACCCTTCCCTCCCCATTCTTTTTCCCATTTTTTTGCATCATTCAAATTAGTAACATAAGTCTCTTGTAATAATAAAACATCCACAGAATTAGAACGAGACCATGAAAACAACAAGTCTCTGCGAGATTTAGTACGCAGACCGTTACAATTAAGAGAAATTATTCGGGCCATGGTACAAAAAATAATAAAAAACAGAATACAAATTCGCAATATTATGTTCGCCATTGTGATATACTGAAAAGTTCCAAAAAAAGACATGTCCATCCCGAAGGATACAAGGATTCTCCATAACCGGCATATGCCTCAAGAATAATCCATTGGGCAGGCAGGGGTCGTTATCTTCGTTGTCAATTATTTTACAGTTCATGTCCTTAATCAAAGTCCAGGGGCATATAAAATAAATGTCGAAATAAAACACGTCGTTGAAAAAGGCACAGATGTTGTTAGCCATTATTAATTTGTGCTTTATTTCTTCCGTACATTTGAACGGTCCCGAGATTTGGGCTGAGAGTGATGATGTTCATCTCCCGAATGTTTTCCGTGTTTCTTCTTTTTGCCGTCTCTCTTTCTCGATTTCCTCCGAGAAGATCGTGAGTCGTCCACGGTGTTCTCTGACGACTCGGCGGAACACTCACCCTCCTCTATACTAGACTCTGGGGCAACGTCGTCTTTAGGATCAGATGACGTCACAACAGCTGGTTCAACAGGAGGAACAGGTATTGGTACAGGTATTTTATCGTCAACTTTGGGGCTATTTTCCGGGGACTCGAGAATAGTTACGTTATTTTTGGCGATAGAGTTGGCATCAGGGGTAGGCGATTCGGTGGTCACAATAACAGATTTACTCACTGTATCGGCGTTCTCGGCACCTCTTGGTTTCGTCGGAGCCGTATTCCTCCCCGAAATTTTGCCGTTCCATACCGAATCAACATCGTAGTCGGGCTCATCACGGTCTTTGTCTTCACGCGCAGCTTCCGAAATCTCGGCTTCCTGTGCCGTGTCATACGATGGATCCACCATTTCCATTTCCTCCGCATTTTGAACACGGGCAGCCCAAGATTTTACCCGACAGGGTTCATCGTCCGAATGAACATAGCGGCATTCAGAACAGTAAGTGGCTTCGCACTGTTTCCGTACAGGACCAATATGACCACAGCGCAGGCATTTTGGAGGTCTTCCCTTCACCACTATTAGGGCGTTACTGCTACCAACCTGCATGGTATATGGCAGGGACTTGTACTTTGTTGGGTCAATATCCATGACCACTCGCCGGCAGTCAGAATAGACGTTGGAATTCGGACGTTTCTCGAAGTCCAGAGTTAACACTTTTCCATACGTAGTAAACAAATGTCCCAAGCCTCCATTGGTAATAAAACCTGGTAGCCAGAGAACCCGTATACTGATTCGCTTCTTGTTGAAGGAAGAAACATGCACTGAAAATTCCTCGTTCGGCTTTATCGTTTGTAGGTTGAACAAACTATCACGGTCTTCATCGGTTTTTAGGGTAATGAACCACTCCCTCGCACCACGTAACTGGCCAAAACATGCAATGTCATTTTCTGAGATGAATAACTCTTCACTCAGGTAACTGAAGATACACTTGTCGAACTGGACTTCTGCGGGAACAAAGCCATCAATAGAGAGTCTCAACGTCCTATTGAGACAATCCACGTCCACCAGAGCGGGACCGGAGCCTGGCATGGTCTTACACGAAGGCCGTCTTACACGAAGCCATCGAAGTCTTTGCTCTTTCTTGCAGTACCAAGTTACTTCTATCAACAGCAGATTGAAGTGCTCTTTCTTGCAGTAAGTACCAAGTAATTGCTTCTATCAACAAAGATCGAAGTGCTCTTTCTTGCAGTACCAAGATGCTTCTATCAACAGTAGATTGAAGTTGGGGAGACTGAGTCACCAGATTTCACTGTCTCCATCAGAGAGCAAGTACCCTACAACGTCCTTCATTTCTCTTGGGGAGAATGAGTCACCAGCGTCCACTATCTCCCTCAGAGGGCGAGCACTCTACAACGTCCTGAGACTGATTCACCAGATTCTACTGTCTCCATCAGAGAGCAAGTACCCTACAACGTCCTTCATTTCTCCTGGGGAAACTGAGTCACCAGAGTCCACTATCTCCATATGACTTTATATTGACAATGTTGTATTGTTTTATTCACAGACTTTCATATGAAAGTTTTCTGTTTACAAATGCCATTTTGACTCAGAAATTAACTGTAACACTAGTATACCTATTTTCCGATTTTTTAAACTTGTACTCGCAAGATTCTGTCTTATTGGTTCAAGTCCATTGTTTTTGTGACCAGGGAAGGTGATGTTCCTGTTTTCTTGTTTGCAAACATTGGGAAACATCGACCATCATATAATATATATTAATATAGTATACGGTTTAATTTTAAATCGGTGAATCAATCTTTTCAAGTGATTTGTACTGAATTCAATATTTGAATAGCCTAAACTTCCTAAATATGAAAGGTAATTGATATATCAATATGGCAGTTGATTGCTTTATTTTAAATATTCATCAATGAGTCTAATGTTTGATTGAGAGTGAATAAAACTAGGATAATAATGGGCAGGTCAATTCTGAATCGATAATTTGGTCAACAAATTGATAGAAAACCAAAATTTGACATTATTCACTGATAATGTGAAATAAAAATATTTGAGGATTATCAAATAAGAATATTTGAGGATTATCGGGAAATATTTCTTGAAAATACTCAACTACAAGCATCTGGTCCGTCATTCATAATTCAGCCGTCCTCCATTAAAGAATCTCTGCGTCCATAATCCAAAGACCTATTCTATTCATATTCTATAGAACACCAAATAATAAAAAAAACAATTCATAAACATAGACTAGTTTCCTACAAGAGAATAGCGGTCAACAGTTTTCAGTGATGTTGACAAGACATCATGATGTTCCAAAACTTACAAATCCGTATCGCCGTGTCGTCCTCTAGAGAAAGATGTATTTCCGTGAGGCTTTAATTGTGACTGTTCATATGAACATCATGAGGATCTTGAAGTACATAGATTCATACGGCTCCTAGCCCCGGGTTAAGAGAAATTAGACACAAGTTACGAAACGTAACGCCATAGGTCTTGCACACTAAGCTCAAATTTTGCTATCAGCATGCGATATATTTCGCTAAATCTGAGAAATTTTGAGTAGAGGCGCTTGGTGGTATAGCCCTGTTTTATAAGTTTATGCAATAATGTTTTGTGACGTTGATTAAAATCGTCACATTTAACACAGGATCTACTAGGCCAGATACGTATACGCCATATGCAGGTCCCATTGGAATATTGCTGTCCAGAAAGGAATAGTTTACGATGACAAAATTGTAATCATCTCTTTTGTCGTACTTGGAGTGATATGTAAGAGGTGGGAAACTTGACGTCTGGCGACCAAAATGCAATCATATGACTTCACAGGAAAGCTTTCCTCGGCACCTGAAATTCAGACCAGAGAATACGGTGGATTCTCGAACGTCGCCTTACTATCTCAGCCGCGGTTTTATTGCAGGTATTCATGTGGAGACTATGAAGTATCAACACGGCCCCTAGCGCCGGTTTAAACGGAATCAGATACGCTAGCTCAGGAGCTGTGATGACAGATCAGCTCAAACAACTCATCTGATATTTATGATGAGTATCGAGGACGTCTGATGGAGTAAACGCCCCAACAGGGGGTAAACCTGGTAAATGCAAGAATACCCAGAAAAACTAACCTGTAATTCCCAACAAAACAATGAACCTACATATATTTATCGAATGACATGTACAGAGAGCGGGCCTCGGCGACTAACAGTCCAGCAGCAGAATCCAACCATATACAGGTAATATATTGGAGCGATATCCAAGAGGTGGGGAATATTGACGACGTCTGGCGACTAAAAAGCAACCATGTGACTCCACAGGAAAGCTTCAGACCCGAGAATACGGTGGATTCTCGAACGTAGCCTTAGTATCTCAGCCGCGCTTCTATTGCCACTGTTCATGTGGAGAATATGAAGTATCCACACGGCCCCTAGCGCCGGCTTAAGCGGAATTACGGAAAAACGCTGACAGATCAGCTCAAACAACTCATCTGATATTATGGATGAGCATCGAGGACGTCTGATTGTGTAATCGCCTCAACATGGCATAAATGCTTTGTAAATAATGTTAATATTTCGTAATGTGGATGAGAGAGAAGGCCGCTTCATTCTTATAGAGTTATAGGTTTTAATATGATGTGCCGTTAGGGCTATCTGTAGTTTCCTTCAAATCCAGTGACGGTGGATATATATCCTTCACTGCCTTATTTATATAGCGATTCTCCACAACGAGAAGATCGTCTATATAGCATTTAGTGAATGAGAAGGAACGGGCTTTGAATGAATCTGTTTTTGAAAGCGCCTGCATATAGTCGTATTCATCGGAGAACTGGTATAGATCAGCCAACAGGGGTGCACAGTTAGTACCCATTAGAATACCAATATACTGTTGATATATTGTGTTGCCAAATTTCACATAAAAATTCAAGCAAATCTATAAACAAGCCATTCTTCAAGCAACACTACAAATAAAGAAAAATACCATGAATGATATCCCTTGTATGTACACGCTTAAAACTAAAGTGTTGTAAAGTGTTGAAATAACACTTTAAGTGTGTCCACAGGGACTGCACTTTAAAGTGCTGTCCCTGTGGACACACTTAAAGGGTTATTGCAACACTTTACGAATAGGTTTCGACACTTAGTTTTAAGCGTGTAGTAGAGTTAAAGAATGCTTTACGACTTCTGACATTAATATATCGGCGATCAATTTTCTTAAACAGATACTATTAATAGACGGTCAATATGTTTCTGATGAGGGATTGTAGTATAGAGAGTTGACAAACCCCATGTGGATACATGTCCGTGCGGTATGTGACCTTCAGTATCACGATCTTGCGTAAGACATTTTAAGTTTTTCAATATCCACATATGTTCAACGCCAGATTTTTTAGAATAATGGCGCAATACCTTTCCCTAAATGCTTTTACCTCCCGAAGGGCCCTCGTCAACAGGGTTGAAAGAAGCTTGGTGGTGAAGCTTCTAGAACCAGCTATGAATCTAGCTTTGTATGGTGATTTATGTATTTTGGGAGTCCAGTATACTTTTGGTATGTCATTCTGATTCGCTGGAAGACAAACTCCTCCTCTGTATTTGAGAGACCTTTTGTGATTTGATGATGGTATGTTTACACTTAATTTCTTAACCAGGATCGGGTAATAGTAATATTCACATATGAAAATTACATCATCTGGAGCTTTGTCTGCTGGGGCTATGACGAATTTACTCTGGCGATTTGCTATAACTTGCGAATTGAGTTTTCTCAATAATTGGCTTGCTTGGGCAAGGGTACTTCTGTCAGTATGGCGGATTGTTTCAACGTTCATGCTCTTGGTGAGGTCCAGCCAAATCTTGTAGATTCAACTTTTTATCGCTTAGACCAATCAATAACGCACTGTTCCAGTGCAGTCACGACTATATCTTCTGGTCGGCGTTCAGATTTATTCTTCTCGGCTCTCTATATTTAGATCCCTCCATCTGGAGTGCTCTTAGGTCCTTATCACTCACTATATCAAGGTTACCAGTCACAATATGTTTGCATGGTGTATAGATAAAGTTCGACGATTCACAATCACAACTATAGCCTCTAGACGTGTACAAGTTCCAGTCAAACTTCTTGACAGGATTAGGGTAATTGAATATTTTGATGGCTATCGACTTAGTATACTTACATGAAATGCAAGCGGGTTCTGTGAACTTAAAATAGTTTGGCACAGCGTTGCGTATATCTGGATCAGTCAGGATTCGAGCTAAATTTATTATGTCCAGTCCTTTATCCATGTAGTCGAGTTTCAAGAAAAGCCGGTCTTGGGATGTTTCGATTATGTTCACTGGACGATACAGTCGAAAATACGCTATTTCTGGACAAACTTTAGCGATTGAGGGTAGTATTATATTTCTTGAAGACACAGATCGTTGTATATCTCTGGCTATAAGATTTAAAGCTCTCAGAGGTAACGCATACAGGACTGTACGTAAGCTATGTATACTATTGGGTTTGTTAGTTAAACCCACCAAGTAATTTAAAGTGATATGATCGTGAATCAACGCACTATCAAACTTTTTCCAACCATGACTGCGATGTCTCCGTTGGTGGGTTTAAATAGCTGAGTAATATTGGATATATTTGAACGGCTGTTTGTAACATTGCCGAACCCTTTGACATTATCATAAAACATACGGAAACACTGACCCGAGTTCTAGCATCCAGAATAGATCCCGCTCTCGGATTTTACTCTCATATTCAAAGGGGAATCCTTGGTAGATGGGTAGACGACGTCTATGATCTGAATACTAAAGTTATCCCAGCCATGGACGGGTCCACAAAAATGCTTACCTATAAAGCGTCTAATAGACCAGGCTGACTAGACAGTAACTGGTATTATATACACATTTGAAAATTTCTGCTATGAATTTGTCGCTACGAATTATGCCTTTGCAGGACAGAATTAATTTCAGAGTGATATCACTTGTCCATAAAGCTATTAGCAATACCACGACAGATTATATCAGCGAATTGTTTCACTGAGTCTCTTCAGTAAGCCATTGCCTTCGAAATGACTTATGTGAAACATCTTAATATTGAAAAGTGCATTAGGTACTTTGCACTGTTAAAATATTGCATGAAATTATTATTAATTGTAGAAATTGTTTTCTTGTTTATTAATTAATGGTTTGGGGCTTTCACTGTGGATTATTTACTGATTTGATTTGACATGAAACACCTGCGAAGAAACCAGTCAATAAATAAATAAAGTACTGACAATGCAAATTCTTCCCGACCTTGACACCATTCAGAACATATTTAAAATTAAACAAACTGCGATTATGGTGACGGGATATGAAATCCGAAATTATAGCCACAATCTCGACCCTCTCATCTTCCACCGCTACCGCCCTATAAGAAATAGTCATATCTCGCCTGGTAGCATTTGCTAGATCCTGTGTTAAATGTGACGATTTTAATCAACGTCACAAAACATTGTTGCAGAAACTTATAAAACAGGGCTATATCACAAAGCGCCTCCACTCAAAGTTTCTCAAATTTGGCGATACATATCGCTTGCTGATAGCAAAATACGAGCGCAGCGTGCCAGAGCTATGGCATTACGTTTCGTAACTTGTGTCTAATTCCGCTTAACCCGGGGATAGGGGCCGTATGAACCCATGTACTTCAAGATCCTCATGGTGCTCATATGAACAGTCACAATCAAAGCGTGACTGAGATACATCATTCTCTAGATGACGACTTTACAACGAATATTATGGATTAAGAATACTGATCAGCGATACGGATTTGATATTTTTTGAACATCATGATGTCTTGTCGGCATCACTGAAAACGGTTGACCGCTTCTCTTTTGCAGGTAACTAGCCTATGTTTATGTACACTGTCTTTTTTAAATTGATGCTAATACTCGTTACAGCCAGAATATAGCAAGTTCAGGGACATCCAAACGAAGGCATTTGAGGAGGCTATAGTTGTGATTGTGAATCGTCGAACATTATTTATACACTATGCAAACATATTGTGAGTGATAAGGACCTAAGAACACTCCTGATGAAGGGACATAAATATAGAGAGCCGAGAAGAATAAATCTGAAGACCGACCAGAGGGTAGTCCGGACTGCTTTGGAGCCGTACGTTCTTAATTGGTCTAAGCGAGAAAAAGTTGAACCTACGGTACTCTCCGA
Source organism: Hanleya hanleyi (assembly GCA_036873755.1). Lineage (NCBI taxonomy): Eukaryota > Metazoa > Mollusca > Polyplacophora > Lepidopleurida > Hanleyidae > Hanleya > Hanleya hanleyi. Next base: position 62,730 of record JAVTVY010034083.1, read on the forward strand.
TTGTCTAGATCTTGCCAAGAGCAAGGTCGTTGGATCAATCCGCCATATCGACAAAAGTACCCTTCCCCAACCAAAACAAGTACTGAGAAACCTCAATTCGCAAGAAGTTCTAGCAAATCTCCAGAGTACATTCGTCAGACAAAGCTCCAAATAATATAATATTCATATTACTATTACTATTACCAGGTGCTGGGTAAGGAATTGAGAGTAAGCATACCATCATCAAATACGCCTCCCCAGCTGCATTTACTCTGGAAGATTTATTTAATAATCACAAAACGTTTCTGAATCAATCATAACGACATACCAAAAGTGTACTAGACCCCCAAAATGCATGTCATGCAAAGCTGGTTCGTAGTGGGTGAGTGAATATGATTTAACGTAGCTTTCAGCACTATTTCAGTCATATCACGTTTATCATTCCCGTTAGATTCATAGCTGGTTTTAGAAGCTGCACCGCCAACCTTCTTTCAACCATGTTGACGAGGACCTTTCAAGAGGTAAAAACATTTTGGGAAAGGTATTGCGCCACTATTTCTAAAACTCTGGCGTTGAATGTATGTGGATATTGAAAAATTCAAAATGTCTTACGGAAGAACTTGATGCTAAATATCACATGCCGTACAGACAACGTATCCACATGGGATTTCTCGACTCTCTATACTACAATCCTTCATCAGAAACTTATGGACGATCTACGTTCATTAATAGTATCTGTGGTCGAGAAACTGATCGCCTATATATTAATGTCAGAATCCATAAAGCATACAAGAGATATCATTCATGGCATGTTTCTTTGTTTATAGAGTTGCTTGAATTTCTCATTAAAAATAGATATCTATATGAAATTTGGCAACAATATATCAACAGCATATAGGTATTCCAATGGATACTAATTGTGCATCCCTGTTGCTGACCTGTATCTATTCTCTTGTGCATACGACGACATGCACGCGCTGCCAAAAACAGATCAATTCAAAGCCCGTTCCTTCTCATTCATCAAACGATATATAGACGATCTTCTCGCTGTGGATAATCGCTACATAAATGACAGTGAAGGATATATATTCACCTTCTCTGGACCTGCATATGGCGTATACATATCTCGCCTAGTAGCATTTGCTAGATCCTGTAATAAATGTGACGATTTTAATTATTCTAGAAACTTGTCAAACAGGGCTATACCACCAAGCCACTCCACTCGTAGTTCCAAACAATTGGCGATACATATCCCTTGCTGATAGCAAAATACGAGCGTAGTGTGCAATATATATGGCTTTACATTTCGTAACTAATTTCGCTTTACCCGGGGCTAAAAATCCACGTTACCCCGCTTTTGCCATTGTCTGCCATGATGGGACATTGAATCAAGAACACCGGGTTTCAGTAACCAATATGCAGTTACTTTGTTTCAGGTATGGTCGCTTTTTGTACAGGTATGGGTATATTTTTTTTGTACCTTCGCTTTTTGTTCAAGTTTGGGATATTTTCATTGTTTTCATACAGATTTGGTGTTTTTTCTTCAGGAGCTCTGGTAGGCTTGATAAGAGACCGATATGGCCTGCATAATACCTCCATGGTCAGGCAGACTGTCATCTCATTGGGGATGATGGGATTTTTTAATTGATTTAAGTACACAATTAGAACTTCTCCTTGAATGGTTTTGTTTCAACTGATGGTTCAAGTCTAGGCACTGCTAATAAGGCGACTCCGGTTCAAGGTGTAGGTTTTCTGGAATTTCACACCGATACTGAACCCAGTTGTCCCAAATGACGTCGGTATAGTCAATTATTGGTAGAATGAATGATTACATGTATATAGTATATCAAGGCTTTTTCTACTAAACTAAAATTTTAGATTTCGCAGTTTTTTTTTAATAACATTGATATGCAACTCCCAACAGAGTTGAATTTCAACGACGGATGGTCAGACAGGTTGGTCTTGCATGGATTCAGTTTTAGTCACGATCTCGCCCACCTAGATGTTCTCTCAGTCAGATTTTACCCGGCTAAAGACAACTGTCCTTCTACGAGAGATGGGCCGGTTATTATCGTTTTTACTTCCCTTCTTACAGTAAAATGTTCCTTATTATGTTCCTACTTCTCTACCCAGATAAACCCTCAAAAATTCAATATTCAAGCAGTGTTACAATCGCTGGACTAAATTCAGGCCTGCAAGTGGCACACAGTGAAAATATAAGAGGAAATTTGCAAAAATATAGGAATTTTCTGAATAAAATATAGGAAAATATAGGAGTGTAAGACAGGTCTATACTACATTGTATGTTCCAAACTTGGTAGTTTTCTGGTGTTTTATCAAATTACTTTCACTGAATGCGGTCATAGTGCTGGTCTTTCAGGTGACCGGTTCTGTTGTTCGATACAGCATTTAGAGATTTAAATGTTTTCATATTTGCCGAACGAAGCGAGCGGAAAAAAAATTCTGAAATGTATTTTCTCATGTCAGTTTGACTCACTACAGAGCATTGATGAAAGTTTTCATGAGAAAAAGTCAAAATATAGGAAATATAGGGTTTTAGGAAAATATAGGAAAGATTAAAAAATATAGGAAAAATAGGAGGCACTTGAAGGCCTGTAAATTTACAGAATATTCTGTGCAATGCCCCTCAAATTAAAGTAGATTAGCCCTGCTTAAATTATGTATCATCCTTGAAATTTCACTCTTATCGACAAGTCCATATAAAATTGAAAGTCTTTAATGAAATAAGTTTAAATCATCTATTTTAAAGGATCATTTTATTCAAGAACTGTGTATAGAATATATACAAATTCACAGTCATTTGTAAATGCAAGTGATCAAAATGTGATCAAGTGGCAATCATTCAGTGCATTCTATGCGATCACTTCGATTAATGTACTTATAGACACGCTCTATACAGCTGCAAATGTTACCCAAATTTCCTCACACCAACGCTATTATCACAGTAGAGGCTGAACTGGACCAATACCTGGTAGCTTATAGACAGCTGACAAACACCATGGAAACTACATACATAGGCAATGGTAGGTGAAAAAGTAAGGCCCTTACAATATTCACACATATCAGGGAACCTCAATCTTTCGCATATGACATACCTCTGATAACAGCGATGAAGAATTGTAATTGCAACCAAGCTACTTTTAGCTAAATATCTTTGACATTGGGTTATTTACTGGTTTGAGTGAGCGAGTGAATAGGGTTTAACGTCGCTTTCAACATTTTTTCAGCTATATCACGACGGGGAAGGGAAGGGAGGGGAGGAGGAGGGACAGGGGCACCTACTTGTAACAGAGCAGATCTAATGCTGCCATTTTATAGTGCTGTCCCACTGAAATATCATGCCGTAGGCAGACATGACACCCCACTCAGTCACATTATACTGATTTACTGGTTTGATTTTGACATGGAACACATGTGGAGAGGTCATTCAATAATCAAGTATTAATTCTCTTTCAACTTGGCACCCTAACACCATTCACAACATTATTTAATATTAAATGTTAATGGAATCTGAAATTGAAGATTATAACTGCAAACTCAATCCCCCCTTCCATTCTCCACCACTACAACATAAATAAGGCGCCCCAGTACACAGCAGGGAGGGGAGAACACAACAGTACGTAATTGTGAAATTAACATAAAACATGCTCTAGGTGCACTCCATAACATATACAGATAATGAACATCACTGAGAAGATAGGAAATTAAACATTCTTCTTTCTACATTTATTGACATGTGCACTGTCTCAAATTCTGCCATAACAAAGGAGCCCCATATCGAGAATTTAACAACACTTGGGAGAAGTTTGACCTCCAATATGGAGCATATATATGTACTTGTACACAATTCAAGATCTAAAATCTTTATGTATGGCAAACCCAGCCAACACTAATTTTCAACCTAATTTACTGCTTTATCCCAAAAGAGTTAATGCCACCTGTCCACCAGTCTCCCACAAAACCTAGTGACCTTACCTAACAAAAGGCTCATGTTCAGTCCCACTTTCATTCTTCAGACAAAATATTTACCCTGGCACTGCGATCGATGCATTGAAGCAGGACTCTCAGTGTAAATTTGTGGTTCATAATCTTCCTCTTCTGCTTACAGCATGGGACAAATTATTACTATTGATAACTGGTGTAAATATGGTATATATGCTTCAAATTATCATACTATTCCAAGGAAGTCCATTGCTCAAACTTCATTATTCAAGTAAAAAATCGTCCAGTTATGCCCGATGAAAAATATTCTCCATACTGTAGCCATTAAGGACAGGAAGAGAATGAACCATATAATTATGATGGGAGCCACACATAAAATGCATCTGCGGCTGCTATTGAGGCAAATCTTTTGTATAATAATAAACTTCAATTATACTGGAAATCAGGCATTAATGGAGATGAATTCTTGATGCCTTTGAGATACACAGAGGAATTCCAGGGCCGAATCTTCTATCTTCATCAGAAAGTCCTGGATTTCGAGCATGTTGAGAGGGATCTCAATACGATTTCAAAAGGGATTGAGATGGTATCCGATGGGCCTGGATATAAAACTGGGACGACAAACTGATGAAGATAAACAGTGACCATTCGAGACATTATCAGTTTTACTTGGTTTATATCGAGAATCATCTCAATTGAATGGACATGACCACCCTACTGAATCGACAAGTGTGATTATAGGTGAATGCACCAGTCCATTTGTCATGCGACCATGAACTGTAGGTTGAATCACTTCACATTGAAGCCGCATAACAGCTGCAATGTTATAATGAGGCAACATGATTATATATCAGATATGTCGACAGTCCATTGTAGCTACCATTTGTCTTGGCAACAGTCCATTTGGCGAATCATTAAATCAGACGATGTGCTCTCTGTGCATCATTCACAAGTGCATGTTGACCTACAATGGACTGTCGATCGGTCCGATGATGATACCATGGACTGTCGTAATTCAGACAGACAGAGAATATACTATTAATGGTTCATATTCCTCTTAAACACACACAAGTGGAAGGAATCGAGAGATGAATGAGTCAGTGATACATGAGGCAGGTAGTAAGTTCCCACGTGCTCATTTTGTGCTCATTTCCTCACACTATAATTCGATGCTAATACCTACAATGGACCGTCTACCAACACCTAAAAACACCTCTCGCCGCAAAAATGTTTAAAATTTTTGTTAACTTGAAATAGTAATAACCCTACGTTTGGTGACAATATAGTACGATATCTCTCCTTCAAAAAATGACTGGACACCAGTAACCATACCTGTCATCGATATGCTGAAAATCGTTCATTTTCGGCTGTGGTCACTGTCGTCTGGTCAGACACATGCCCACGCTTGATAACGAAAGCACTGAAAAACCTACCATTGACTGTAATTTGACACGTGACCGGTGGTTTTCACCAATTAATCATACTTGTCGATTCAGTAGGGTGATGACCTCCACTCCATCTGAATGTTATAGCATTGTAATGAAGTAGTGTTGAATTCCTGATAAACAGAAAACACCTGTAAAGCTCTGTTCAGTCAAGCGATGTCAGCAGGCTGAGGTAAATATGAGTGGGCGCATAATTTATACATTCCCTCAGCTTGCAACAATGTTCGCAGTGACCATCGATGGAAAGTCTCACCTTATTCAGAAATTGTTTTGATCAATGTGGAGGGCATACACAAACATATTTGATCAAATTTGGTAGAATTACGTAAATATTCCATTTTGTACGTTCAAATCAAAATAAAGACCTCGTAAGATGTTTTCAAATTTTCACTCGAAGTTGACACTGAGGCTAAACTGTTGTTTATCTGGGAAATTTGAAACCACTTCCTCCATCTTTATTTCTTCCCCCCTTTGTCCCATCCTCTGTTAATCCAACCCTGTCAATCCTCCAAGTAACCAACACTTCCCTGGCCATCCAATTTTTTGAACCCACTTTCAATACCACCCAATCCGAACAAATATTTGTTAAATTCAGCTGACATTTTATTTAAACCAACCTGCCTTGGTATTCCCACCGCATTTGTTTCTCACACCCACTGACAATAATGAACCAACCCTATTTATTAATCCCATTCCACCCACCCACTGAATCCAACCTTTCCCATTCTCAGAATTAGTAACCTACTGTCGCTGTACTGCGTTCGTGAAAAAAAAAAAAGTGTACATTCAGTCTTCATCGTTTAGATACACAGTGTGGATATTTTTTATCTGCAAACAAGATGGAAAATGCATCCAGTATATTTTAAGAAAGAATGAAAAAGTTACCGATACTCCACTATTCGAAAACAGCATATTTGTCTGGTTTTGCTGTGATATCGTGGGTGCACTTCATCCCATTTGATAACCGACAATATTGATTGGCCATGAGCTATAGGTATACTAAAGCTGTGTGCCATGTTTTAACACCAATGCAATCAGAAGGTATATCTGAGAATTGGAAGTACCATAATTCCACGTGAATGGGTTAATCGCATTCACAAAATGTTCCTCACAAAACAAATCTTATCAAGCATTACAAGGACCCAGACTAGACCGGCTAGTCTTTTCTGTGCTGCTGCATAAAGATACCCCATTCATGAAATCTTAAACACTAGTAACATTTATGTATGTACAGAACATCTGTTCATACTGTCTATACCAGTACGCAAAGTCATAACTTATAAAAATTTATTATAAGTTCTGTTGGAAGCATAATTTAGTTATACTTTTCAGTATAAGGGAGACACTTCAGCAGAAGCTGAAAACTTGAATGTACATCGTTAACCATGTTAACAGTGTCCATCTACAATGTATACTCACTTGTATGTGGACACAAAGAATTCCAGAATTTTACTAAGCCACACTGGCAAATTCTTGGACCTGAAAACTGCATATTTATCACCTTGCTTGAACACAGTACATTGTACCACTTTTAGAAACAGGCCTGGGGTTGGGACACCCTTTGATTGTAATACCTCTACAAGATCAACTCCACCACACAAATAATACATGTATATTACATTTGTGCAAGAGAGTATGTCCATAATGTGCCTGTGACACTATATATCAGACTACATACAACCCACACCTTTCCAGTTTAACATAGTAAACATACTAAATATACCAACACTTCAACCATTTGAACCATGTTAAAACTAGAACTTACATCAATTTTGTTCATCCTCATGAAGATGTACACAGCATGCATCGTCTCCACTCAAGGAGAACAGGCAGTGAACATGGTGAAAATAAAGTTAATATTATTATAGTTATTTTCCTATTAAATTCTAAACGATGGTCAGGGATGAATGTGATGAGACCGGTTATTATACAGCTCACAGGTATGTCACATAGTGAATGATATCAGTAAGCTTCCAAGTTTAACCCTGACTGGAAGGATTAGTGCTATTCGGTGTCGACATGCATAAAGTCAGTAATCATAATAACTGAAGACCAAAACATCCAGGAGGTTTTGAGGGACTATTTTCTTAATATCATTACCCCTGGATTCGCTCGTACTGTTTATCAATGCAGTAAAAGCTTGTGATTATAGCATCTTCACAAGCCAAGTCAAAGGATCAGCTAAGATCGTTTGCCTTAGTCGTTATCGGTATACCAGCCAAGTAAACATGGTTCGTACACGTCATACACCACCCAGAAACAAACACCTAAACCAGGCATGTCCTCTTTCACACCTACTTTATAGATGATTAACTGGGAGTCCTAACAACCTACTGCTTGATTATTGTCATAATCTGGCTGTAAACTTCTTTGCCAGATAAAAATAACAGTATACAGGGCCTGATCCAGGCCGTTTTTGAACCCATTATAACGGGTTAGGGCATCATGAATTTGGGCGCCCAAATAAAAAAATAAAAAAAAAAAAAAAAAACTCATTTTTTATTATTTATTTTTTTAACAAATTCCCTCTCTGAACAGACTGGAACCTATTTATGGCATACTGTTACCAAATATTAAGTTATCAGGCTGTAATTAGACCATTTAATACTCCCACAGCTTCCATGGGCTTCGACAGCCCCACATGGCGGCCTATTTCACTATAAATTATCACAGCCTGCGCAGTGTATAAAGGGTGCCCAAACTAAAAGTCTAGATCAGGCCCTGGTATAGATGTAGGGGCTGTACAGTCTCACATGAATACCTACAGCACTGGTGGTGACAAGGAGCCGCGACGTAGTTGTCACTAGTAATTTCTTGACATGTCTCTGTAACATTGCACTAGCAAAACCAGAGCGTCATTTTCTAACTCTTGGCACCAGGACACATTTGTTTACATCCTCAGAGATGAAAATGAGTTCAGTCAGAAATCCAGGAAATGCTACTTTTGATTTCTTATCCATCCTGAATCTGGAAATAGCCCTTGGAGCAATCGAATAACCCAAAATTCAGAAAAATATGGAAAACTCAGCCCTCGCGAATAAGAAACCTGCCTCAGCAAATATCTTGAGGGCGTTTGAAATAACCCATATTCAACACCATGGTAAAAATAGCTGAGGTGAACTGATTTTGCTTGAGGATTCACCTCAGCAATTATCGAAGGCCGTGGTTATTTTTGAAGGTTGAACACTTCCATCTCTACATCCTCTGCCACCAGAAACTGCAGGATCTTCACAAGCCACTGCACACCAAGGTAATCCCCTACCCAACTCCCACCACTATGCCCAGTGCAGTTTCGATATACTTGTACACAGACAATGTCTGTGGGTCGTGTCTAGATTTTCTACAATTGTAAATCACATAATCAATACATTTTCATTTCCTATTCCATTGTTTTGCAAATAAAATATACTGGGCTGTATTAACACCCAAGACTTTTTCTTTAATGGTTATTACTATATATGCATTTTCAATGTAGGAGTAGTATTTAAGTATTCAGCACTCAACAAGATTTCAAGACTTGGAGAGCTTTAAACCTGTATCATGATCATGATGATTATACTACATCAATCTGTGTCACAGAACAAAACTGGCCGAAATAACCCAGTGTAACTTGCACTACATAAGAACAGCACTAAACACTGGAGAAAGCACCCTTGTGGAACCCCACTGTCAATACAGATAACTTTGCATATTTCACAATTTCATGAGGGCTTAATTTTCAGTAAATCATTCCAGACACTGTATGTATGCACCAACTCCATGCTAGTGTACATGTACAGGGTCCATACTGCTGTACACACCACCAATGGATCAATATAAGTGTCCTATATTTGAAAATCCGAGGAGGAATTGCACTCTATGCCCTGTGGATTATGTGTGTCGAGTGAATGTGCTAATATCAAAAGAAAACTTTCCAGTCTGCCCACCAGAGCAGCACACAGCAGCTGAAGCAAGCCAAACTCTGAAGCGCCAGCTCAACAATAGGAAGTCATGCTCAGACAGGGTAAGGTCACAGAGACTTGACCACACCTCTATGCCTCTGGGGCAGTCCCACAGCCCCACCCACCATACACCATCCACACGTGGAGGGGCTCACAAGAATATATCTGGGCACTTGGACCAGTCTTGTCTCTCCTTACACTCCCAGTATTCGTTACGATACTGGTACATGACACCACCATGCAGCTTGTCCTCCACTTTCTTAAACCAGAGAGGCTCATATTGGGGGTAGTCTCTCCCTGGAAAAAAAATAGCAAACATAGTATTAGAACCATGCACCTCAAAACAGTTCAGGTCAATGTACATTGAAATGAACATTAGCCCATATTATCCCATTGTCAGACCTGTACTCTGTCAATGTTAAAGGTGAAATGCAAAGGTTTTTAGATTCTCCTTTTCACATTTTATATAGGTTGAATAATGATAGAAATACCAGTCTATCTACTTCACTTGGTGAAATTTGAATTATCTTGTCTGCTAGAATCTTTTTAAAAGTTGGTACCACTAGCACAGCTGAATTCAGATTTGTAAAACGTCATCGCTTATCTTTCCTTGATTGTGACGTCACGTCAGACCAGCCGCCCAGAGACTGAACGTTACAAGTATTGACGCCCAGCCAGATGGTCTGATGTGACGTCACAAACGAACGTCAAACAAGGGCAGATAAGCGATGCGGATTTTATTTCTGAAATCGGCCGGGCTTGAGATGCCAACTTTGAAGCACTTTTCAAAAGCTACCAGGAGACAAAATACTTCAAATAAAACCAAACAGAGTATTTGGGCTGATATTTCCATCATTAACTAGCCCGCGAAGAATATAAATAGGGAAATATGAAAACCTTTGCATTTCACCTTTAAGATCCCAGAACTGATTTGTCCACTATATCTTATAGAAGAATAAGACTCATTTAACTGGAAAGAACACATGTTAAAATGTTTCATTCAGCTGAGCTCAGTCTGCTTCATTTGGAAATGGATGCTGTGACTGTACAAGCTGTGCGCCACATTTCTCCGCTCAAATTCATCCGAGGCAATATCAGACAGCAGGAGGTACACAAGTTGATGTCGGGTCATATTATATTATCATATTATATTACGAACTGTCTGGGTTTTTAAACTGCTCGAGGGTTTGGGAAGGGAAAGGAGGCAGTTCAGGTCAAGAACCTCAGTCAGTCAAATGTCCTATTCAGCCATATACCAGGGATTCATAGACGTCAAAATATTTTTTTCTCACTGAATTGAGTTTTTGTCCAATCAATATTCAGTTTTTCTAGAATTATACCCCCTTAATGTGTAATATTTTAATACTTTAACATTAGCATTTATGCCAGGATTGAGTTGTTCATAAGTTTACCATGTTTCTTGGCTTCTCTATTGAGTGTTTCAGTGAATTTTACAGCCTATTAACGGCTCTAAGATATGACATCTATGAACCCCTCAATAACACAAGCTGTACACAAATTACTCAGCCCAAATCTGTGTATCGGACAGTAGGAGGAACACAAGGCCTAAATCTCATTGACCAGGAGTCTGTAGCACCAAACAAACACTTTTTAATAGGCCCAATCTCATGCCAGGAGAATGGAATTATATATATTCTTTGCCCGAGGGATTGAGAAAGGAAAGGAGGCAGCTAAGGGAGGGAACCTGGCAAACTCACTTGTTCCCCTCACAGTCTCATACATACCTTCAGAAGCTGCTTGTTCTGCCTCAGCCTCTCGTTTCTTTCTTGCAGTCCGTTGTTTTTCCTCCAACTGCAGTTTGAGTTTGTTGGCCTCGTCCCATCGCCCGTCCTCCATTAGTCTCTGGTCGGGTCGACGCCGCGAGTCTGAGGGCGCCACATTTTCCTCCCACTCATTCAGCTCAATGGCCAGCTGGGTAAAGTTGTACATCCTCTCACTGCCCGCTCTGTTAATGAACAATGAACAATGATAAATGAACAATGGGCATATTACGACAATACTAACAAGAAACAATGAGCATCACGAATGCCCGTACAACCAGAACACTGCTGAACAGATGTGATGTTAAAGCAATAAGAAACACACGAAGGAAGCAATCAGAGATTGCTCAATTGTATGCCCCCCTTTCCGCTTTAATCCAACACTGCCCTGCCATTGTTCTGTTCTGTATTGGTCGGTGGAGGCCTAATTTGTATAATTATAAAAATTCTGTTTCAGTCACTTGTTTTGCCATGCCTCGCTTAATACATATTCCAAGTATCGACCTACAAGTAATAATACAATGCTTTGATGCAAGATGGTCGCCGGGGCTTTCGCCAAATCCGAAAATGTGACCTGGTTAATACTCCTTTTTGCACCCAATTCACTCTTTTGGGGGCAATTTCATACTCCAGGACCTATGTGGTCTGCTTTGGAATGTAGAATTACATATATATAGCCATTTTCCCAGTCCAAATCAGTTATGGGCTGAGATCCATCCTGAACAAATAAATATATCTCATTCACTCAGGTTTGATAAATGAAGGGCCATAACTCTTGAAACTATAACTGAAAGCAGAGAAACTTCATGCTGCAAAACTATGGGGCATTAACCACATATCATGCAAATTTCATACTTGTCCATACAATATTAACTGAGATCCAGCCCGGACAAGTCCCAATTCACAAAAAATTTGAAAAAAGGGCCATAACTCTTGAAAATATATGCGAAACAACGAGAAACTTCACACTGCACAAGCACAGGGCACTGACCACATATCCTACAAATTTCATAATTGTCCTTATTCTTACTTCTAAGCGAGTCCAACACAGGAAAATAACATATGATTGAGTACTTAGGGGAGGTCGTTTGCACCCAACGATCAATCCCCCTCAAGGCCCAGCGACCCTTGCTATGAAGAGTCATGGAATTGTCCACTGTTTGCTGTTATCCATTCACTTGCAGCAAGAATGCATACATCATACATCCAAAGGATATATTCAAGGTTTTGGTGATCGAGTAGTACAGATCACAACTTTGGAATTCAATTGTAATCACCACATGTACATGTATTATCCAAAAAATTCAAAACACTAGTAGTTCTTCTTTCAAAAAAGATACATTATTTTCAGTCTATATTACAATTGTTGTGGAGGGAACTCCATTCAATTATTTTCCAGAATATCAACTTACGGAGGTGTTTTAACTTTCCACATTATTTTATGTGGTCCAGTTTCAAATACTGGTTTCCCCTTGCTCGTTTCATCAACGTGAAGGATCCTCGCACCCTCCATGTGTTCGTCCCACGTCCCCGTCATTACCCACTTAGGATTGCCAAACTTATCCGTCACCACCCCCGTCACCTGTCAGGCGTGATAAACATACAAAATTACAATGAATACAGGTGAGAGGAAGTCATAACCAAACTTTACATCCTAAATATTAAAATTTAATCTCAGCTTAACATTAATCTTCGCTTCAGTACATAAATAAGTCAACCTTTCCATGGATGGCTGACCATTCTACAAACTGTCATATATACTTGTACACCGGTCCATCAGCCTCGACAACAATACAAACATATCGAAGCTGTCAATAAACTCTGTGCATAATCGGAGAAAGGGGTAACAACCTGTCAGTGCACATCTACAATGTACTAAGCATCTTCAAAGTAGGTTCCAAAGTTGTCCCACAAATAGTAACCGAGATATGGGCCAACAAGCAAAACTAGATCATAGTCTGAGGGATGCACACATTTGATCAAAATGATCTGTAAGGCTGCTCACAAGATACTAAATACATGTTGGTGGTTAACGTTTCCCGAGTAAGTTGAATGGAATTGCGTCGGGTGGCGGTGGAAATGATCAGTAAGCATGCTTACAAGATACCCCTGGGTGCACATTTGATAGAAATTGATGAATATTCTTAGTGGAATATAAGTATACATGTTATAGTAGTTTACGGGCAAGTTCATTTAGATGGTGTTTGGTGGTGGCACAGTATGTAACTAGTTGACAATGAGACCTCGCTGGGTCGCGACTACGGTTAATGGAGTGTCTACTAAAGTGTCGTGACGATACTCAGACAAGTTTAATGGATTGTTCTGAAATTAAAAAAATTATAGTTAATTTTTACATTTTTAAGCTAAAATTTACCTTCCTGACATATAGCGTTCGTGTACAAACGGGAGCTAACAAGTAAAATCTAAAAATAGCACAGTTCAGTTCCAACCCAATGCGCATGCGTCAATCCCATGATGCAACTCGTTCTCCACGTCGTAAAGACCCAAGTGGGGAGGTCGGGTGGGTGCATTACTCTGTCAGTAAGGTAAGTGTTAGCTTAAAAATGTAAAAATTTATTTTTTTTAGATTTTTTGCGCTGAAAACTGACCTCACTGACATATAGCATAGAATGCCACAGTTCGGATGGCGGGAGAACAAAGCGACCATGAAACCAAAACGTATGCGACGGGACGGATACCAGCATGGGGCTCCAGGCTGACCATAAAGCTTAAACTTGAACATGGACTTCCTGAAAGACCCGTTAGTAATAGTGTAGTATCACATAATTGTATACACTTATACTAGGTTAAGCCCTATATCTCCCAGTGCTAGCCGGCGCTGGCGTAATGGAAGTCATATACTAGTCCCCCCCCCCCCCATTTTTTTGTAAAGAAAAGTGTTTTCGTGGGAACGTGATTCTTACCATTAAAAACTGATAAAAACACACAGGCCTCTAGCATCTGTGTGACACCCCAACCCCGGTGATCTGCTGTGCTGTCACTAGGGGTCCCAATGAGGAGAGATCATCCCAGCTGAGTGTCCTATCCCTCAGATAATTAGCGCCCTGATTTCATGAGCAGAGACATACAACGCAGCCTGCACCGGTGACAACCCATGATAGGCTAATCTAATAGTTTTGGAGAGCCAAGAGGAAATAGTATTCTTTGATACTTCCTGTTGGCTCCGGGGACAAAATGGAATAAATAATCGCCTCCACCCAGCTCGTGGTACCTTAGTGCGATTAACATATACCATAAGGGCTCGAACGGGACACATCAAATTATCCGCTTCAAGACTTCAGGACAGAAAATCCGCTAAAGCAGAAACCTTAAATTCCCTAGAAGTACCATTGTACAGGGATTGATTCTAAGCCACGAATTCCGGTATACTGGATACATAATACCACCTAGAATGGTACCTAATTTCTCTAACATTCAGAGCGTGCAACCAACACTCTCGCTGCTGAAGCTAATGCCGATAAAAAACCCCAGTTTTATAGGACAAAAACTTCAAATCGATGGTAGCTATAGGTTCAAACGGAGGTTCAGAAGTCTCCGCAGAACTAATGCCAAATCCCATTTTGGGAGCTTAGGAGCAATGGCTTGTCTATCAATCCTAAACGACTTAACTAAGGACGTTAAAATAGGATCAAAAAACTGGATTAAGACCTGTAGACAGGGTAATAATCCTAGACAAAGCAACTCTGTAACCATCCACAGTTGATGGGGCCAGGCCCTTTCATTAAACAGAAATAACAGGAAGTCTGCTATCTGTTGAACAGGGCATGACTGGCATCAATGTTTCTTCCAAAACACCACTCTTGGAAGATCTGCCACTTTCCTTGATAAATGGCGGAAGTGGAGCTTCGAGTGGAAGTGACCCTTCTCTGCGTAGCTTCCCGAGGAAATCCTGCCTCAGAAAGTTGATTCCCGAGCACTATGTGCAAGTGAAGTGTCTGAGGTTGGTGGTGGAAAATGGCTTAACTTTGGTTGATGAAGTAGCTTTTCCCATAGTGGAAGATGTCTTGGAACGTCGACTACTATGTGTAGGAGGTCGGGAAACCATGTGCGAGACGACCACCAGGGGACTACTAGATACACTATGCAGCGGTGCTGTCGTATCTTTTGTAGTACTGGTGGCAGGATTGCCAGAGGCAGAAACGCATAGGCTATTAGCCCCGTCCAATCCTGCGACAGCACATCTATTCCTACTGCTTGTGTGCCCAGTATAGGAGACATGTACAGAGGAAGTAGATGGTTGAAGCGAGTGGCAAAGAGATCTATCTGCGGAGTTTCCCAGATCACAGATCTGGCGCAGAATGTCTGGATGTAGTTGCCACTCCGTTGGTAAAATCTGATGTTTTCTGGACAATGCATCTGCTAAAACATTCAGATGTTCTGGTATGTGTCTGGCACGAAGGACTAGATCGTGTAGCCAGCACAAGTGGAAGACAGACTAGACTTGACTCAATAGGTTGGTCGACCGAGTTTCCCCCATCTTGTTTATGTATGCCACGACTGTTGTTGTCTGTGGCTACCAGTATCAACTGACCTCTGAGATTGTTTATCAATGTGAGAACAGCACGATTGACGGCAATGAAATCCAGTACATTGATGTGTAACGATCTCTCCTCCGCAGTCCAAAAGCCTGATATCGACTTGGACCTGAGGTGGGCCCCCCAACCTTGCATCAATGCATCTGTGAACAACTGACGAGTTGATATAAACGGAAGCAGTGTTACTCCAGGCATCACACTGAAAGGGTCTAGCCACCATAATAGGTGACGTTTGACTTCCTCTGTGACAGGAATGATGGGATTCCAGCACCGGCCTGTCTATCCAATGATGAATCAGATATAGCATCAATGGACGTGACTGTAACCGGCCTTGAGGCCGATCACTGATGCAAATTGAAAGGCTATTTGACAAGAATGTCTGAGAAACAATGGAATCTCTTGACACATCTTGCGCCAGCCAACTTCTGGTGGCCGAGCAAGAGCCAATTTGGTGTTGTAAGTCACGCCTAGGAAGTATCGCTGTTGAGACGGCATTAACTCAGATTTGTCCAAGTGTGGGAGATAACCCAGTGACTCTGGAGTAGGTGCAATACAACCTTTGTATCGCAACGGAGCCGTTCCCTGCACAAAATCCTGATTAGGGAGTCGTCGAGGTAAAAATGGTATTTTATGCCTCGATTGTGCAGGTATGCCGCCACTGGGTGAAACATCCTGGGAAAAACCCAGGGGAAACTGGCCAACCCGAAAGGAAGAACAGGGGTCTGGAAGCAGTGAGCGCCGACCATAAATCTCCGGTACTTCCGGTAATTCAGATGGATCGGGATATGCAGATAAGCGTCCCGTAGATCCAGTGATGTTAGCCATTCCCCTTGGACCAGGGCGGTCTTGAAAGACAGGAAGGATTCCCTGCGAAAGTGAGGAAGTTTCGAAAGGAAATCCTTGTTCAGCCTGAACAGATTGATAATCATGTGCATTTCCGGTGTATCCTTTTTCGGCACAAGAAACACTGGAGAATAGAACCCGGGGGACCGCTCATTGACAGAAAGTTCTATTATAGCTTGGTTCTGGATGAGCTTGTCCACAGAAGCCGTGTTTCCAGAATAATAATGGAATATGAGACGGCGTTGAAGCAGTTAAAACCCTTGAACTTCCTGTACAGGAAGATTGGGTTTTTGGGACCGGAAGTAGTGGCAAATCGAAGTTCTGCCATGACAATGAAATTGACACAGCCAAAAATATCACCCATCCCGCTGCTTCTTACCAGCGTTTCCCATCTTCATTCGGGAATAATCTGGTCTTACTATTGTGGCTTATTTCCAGACGACTGTAACTTCCCTTTCGAATTTGAGTCGGAAGTGACTAGTCTGGAATGTTTGGCTGGGAAACCGGAAACGTCGATAGACGCCCGTTAGTGGCCCCCGAACCACCCGCTCTAGGAGTAGAAACAGGCTTACCCTATTCTACTGTATCCCTGAGAGAAGGAATGATGCCATTAAACAACAGCGATTATGCGGGCGATTGCTCTTCAAAGATCGAAGGACCAAATATGAAGAGTACTTTTACACCAAAGATAGGTAAGACTAGCGTCTTAGGTGAACTGACATGGCCACATTAAATGTGAATAGAAGTAATGCGACCGCATTAGACTTAAAAGCGACGTTATGCAGATCCACCGGTAAAAGCAGTTCAGAAGTGCAACTGGTTGCTAACTTTGAGTACGACAGCCTGCTCAACACAGTGGATGAGAGGCAATGGTTACCCCCTGTCGTGTGGCATCTTCAAGAGTAGAAGACTGGTTGCCAGTTAGCAGGATCAAGATCTTGACCGCAACCTTATTGCCTTGACTTGTAAATATCGACAATTTCCGGTTCCGGAGACCTTAAAGTCACACGCTAAATCATGGATGTCATACACTGGAGGTAGACCTCTCCACCGAAAGTCGATTGATTCAAAGATGAAATCGACCTAAAGAGTGCACGCCTATTCGTTATAATAAAATGTCTTAAGACTGGTCTAAAACCGTCTAAAGAACGAAACATCATCCATGAATAGCGTGTGACAGGTAATGACATCTGCCTGGTTGCCATGGACGGAGCCTCTGCCATGGCGAGAGGGCGTCGGTGGCTGGAGTCGTGTCATATCCGGGAATATCTTGTAAGGAGCATGTAAAACCCTGGAAAATGAATGCCGCTCTGGATTCTGAATAATGTTGGAGTTCGAATAGAGCATCAATGCACAATCCCATGATGTCTCATCGATGGGTCAGCTTACAGATCAAGCGGATATGATGTCCAACCGGAAACTGGGCAAGAACCTAAAGTGGAACGTGCGCCTCACCGGAAGTGGACGTCAAAAGTTGTCGGAATTGGTTTATTTCACCAAAATCCAAAACTTCCACATTAACCCGAGGGCTTAGCTAATGGAGACCCGAACATAAACGGAATCAAATGACCTAGGCCACTGTAGATCCGATTGTACTGGAAGTCTCCCCCATGGGGGGGGGTTGTCACATACGGCATCATTATGCCAGACCAGAACCAGGCTGCCGTAAATGATTTATGAGCCTTATATGGTTTAACCACCGGAAGTGGTGTATCAACACGACTCAAAACCCGTGGACCTCATAACGGGACCGGAAAGGACAAAACTGGGACTCACAGGAACCAGAAATGGCAGACCCGAAGTAGTTTAAAGAGCCGTATATGGTTTTACCACCAAGAATGAATCAACCCGACCAAACTTCCGGCCCCGCTGTGACTGGAACAATACCGTGTTTCGATAATGCCCTCGGGAATTAGGTGCAAAATCGGCACTGTTCCTGCAGAACAACAGCCTCGACCCCTTGTCAGCTTACCCGACTTATCCTTGAGTGCGGGTTTTGTGTACATGGGGCTTGATCTCACTGAACTGGCGTAACATGAGCCCAAATATCTTTCATAATGTGAGATGTTACACAAGAACGTGGAAATAAAAACTCCTGGTGAGACCATGGATATATTAGCTCTATACCCACAAGAAGCTATGTCTGCCGTGCTGTAATCAGTGATTTCATGCGTAATACATGAAATCACTGCAGCACTACTTACCAGGCCACGGACTGACCCTGGAGCAACAGGGAGTGAAACATTTGAACTCCAAATTTATTCACCTGGGGTTAAGATACCAAGATATCCCTGCATGACTCTCTTATATGGTATCATTCCCAACATTCCGTATGGGTGTACGTCCAATCTCACCACTCCCTACATGGACCGTAGTAGTGGTCCTCATTCCCTTTTTGTGTCTGTCTTCCATGGGGAACACGCTAGAGGGAAGTTATAGTTCCACGGTGACATCAGCCATCTAACCCGTATTCTCATCCATTACTTTATTGTCTTTTTCTTTCTTATGGAGAAAACAAAAGACAAATTACGAGTGCTTGACGTTAGGTCTTTATTTTAACAAAGAACCCATCCATGGACTATCAACTAGAGTAGGCTTCTTCGCCCTCACATTTTGAATAAAGATAGTGCCACAGTACTGTAGCTCATCTGGCTGTAACTGGAGAAAGTAGCTGTAAGAAGTTTTTACTAAAGAACTGCAATAGATGAGTTTCTAACTTGTGTTGTCCCCTCTGAACACTAAATGATCCATACAGTAATTTCCTGAGATTTCATGATAACAAAGTTTCATGGAAAATTCAAGAAGTGGCCATATTGGATTTTCGAAATGGACCAAAAAAGGTATCTTGCACAACTGGACCACAAGGGGAACCTGTGTACCCAATTTGACAAATCCATGCAGTAATTTCCTGAGAATTCACGATAACAAAATTTCATGGGGAAATTCAAGATGCGACGCCTGGTGGTCATGTTGGGTTTTCGAATCGGACCAGAAAAGGTATCTTGTACAACTAGACCCCAAAGGGAACCTGTGTATCAAATTTGAGAAAGATCAATGCAGTAGTTCCTGAGAAATCGCAATAGTTTCATGGGGAAGTCCAGATCGCCGCCTGGTGGCCATATTGGATTTTTTCGAATCAGAGTAGAAAAGCTATCTTGCACAACTAGACCCCAAGGGGCACCTGTGTACCAAATTTGAGAAAGATCCATGCAGTAGTTCCTGAGAAATCGCGATATCAATGTTTCATGGGGAAATCCAAGATGCTCACCTGGTGGCCATGTTGGATTTTTGAATCAGACCACAAAAGGAATCTTGCACAACTAGACCCCAAAGGCATCCTGTGTACCAAATTTGAGAAAGATCCATGCAGTGGTTCCTGAGAAATCGCGATAAAGTTTCATGGGGAAATCCAAGATGGCAGCATGGTGGCCATATTGGATTTTCGAATCGAAGCAGAAAAGGTATCTTGCACAACTAGATCCCAAAAGGAACCTGTGTACCAAATTTGAGAAAGATCCATGAAGCAGTTACCGAAAAATAATGATGACAACATTTTACTGGCAAATTCAAGATGGCCACCATGGCAGCCATATTTAAAATCATATCGACACCGCATGAACAAATTCTGGTGTACTCATTGGGAGGAACATGCATGCCAAGTTTCAGCTTAATCGGCCAAGTGGATTCAGAGAAGAAGATGTTTACGGACGACTGACGACGCACAATCAAGCCATGATATTAGCCCATCGGGCCTTCGGCCCAGATGAGCTGAAAAAGGGAGAGGCAAAATTATATAAATTAATCCTCATAACAGGAAAAGAAACCCACCCCAGACCCGTTCATAATCGTTGATTTGGACTTCCCATAGACGCTACTTTGAACATGGAGGCCATAATTATCGTAAATAACAGCAAATAATACTTCCCAACAGATATAATGATGGTTGTAGTCTTGCTGACGATCCAGATCCGTCTTTGTAACGTAAATCCTTTGATTTTCTTGGGAGCTTTGTTTACAGACGTCTTTACAATGGCTGGCCAAAGTAAAAAAAAGTAAGTACGAGTTGCATCATGGGATTGACGCGTGCGCATTGGGCCGAAACTGAACTGTGCTACTTTTAGATTTTACTTGTTAGCTCACGTTTCCACATGAACGCTATATTTCAGTAAGGTCAGTTTTCAGCACAAAAATTATTGCCCCTTGGTGGTGCTACCTGTAGATGCATATGCGCCATCCTGAGCGAGGTCTCATGGTATGGTAGCTACATACAAAATTTGAGAAGAATCTAATCAGCGGTTGTCAAGTCATGCTCCAGAAATGAAATGTTACGGGCCGAGAAAATTCTGTCCATAGGTGGCGCCACCTGTAGACGTACATGCACCAAACGCAATCCCCAGTGAGGTCTCATGGTATGGTAGCTACATACAAAACTTGAGAAGAATCCAATTAGCTGTTGTCAAGTTATGCTCCGGAAAAAAAATGTTACGGACCAACAAAATAAAGTTTTGACCCTAGGTGGCGCCACCTCTAGACGCACATGCGCCAAACGCAATCCCAAGTTAAGTCTCATGGTATGGTAGCCGCATACCAAATTTGAGTGGAATCCAAGCAGCGGTTGTCAAGTTATGCTGCGGAAACAATATGTTACGGGCCGACAAGAGAAAGTTTTGAATCTAGGTGGCGCCACCTGTAGACACACATGCGCCAAACGCAATCCCAAGCGAGGTCTCATGATATGGTAGCTGCATACCAAATTTGAGAGGAATCCAAGCAGCGGTTGTCAAGTTATGCTCTGGAAACGAAATGTTATGGACGGGCAAGCTGAAACCAGTATACCGCCCCCTACACTACCTGTACCAGGGGTATTATTATCAAAACATACAAAAAATCCTAACAGTGTACATCTGCAAGGTACTAAGTAGCTGTTTTGAATCTGAAATACAAAATAGTGTTGAATCTACTCCACCAATAATCAATATTATTATGTATATGCCTTTTGGTATGCTGCACAAACTACTGAAATAAACAAGAGTTCAATTGAACCCAAAATACGCCCGTAAAAAATACAGTCGATAAACAACATTTTTATCTCCTGAATGTTGTTAGAGACAAAGGTTAACCATACAAATGAACCTTCCTGGACTGTATGTTGTTCGTATTGTTGCATTTGTCATAATACTGTACATGTGTGAGCCATCATTGTTGTATAAGTGGTGTAGGCAGGTTTGGAAGTCAGATCGGGGAGAGGGGGGGGGGGGGTATGCATCAGTAACTTTAAAACAAGATTTGTGTTACTATAAGCTGCAAAAGTAAGCTCATCAGCCTGATGAATGGGGCCAAACTAGCAGTAGGTGCCAAGTATTTCAGACTAAAATCAAGAGGAGTATCTGAAGAAAACATCAAATCAGCTCAAAAACAGTTTGTGCACATCTACAATGTACACATGGTACCGATCATATGTACATGTACCAAATTTCAAAGAATCCATAGAAAAGTCTGAGACGAGTTGTGTTCACGAGGACAGTAGGTGGCAAATAAAAGATTTCAGACCAAAATCATGGGGAGTAACTTTTGAACTTGAAAAAAGTGTGTGCACATGTGCACTTGGCACCAATCATGTGTACCTAATTTCAAAAGAATGCAATGAAACCCCTCGGATGAGTTTCGTTCAGGACTGTAGGTGCCAAATAAAAGGATTCCAGGCTAAAATCAAGGGGGGTAACTCAAGAAAAAGTCGAATTGGTTCATGCGCATCTACACATGATACTGATCATGTGTACCAAATTTCGGAAGAATCCATTTGAAAACTCTGGGACGAGTTGCATTCACGACGAAGACAGTAGCTGAGTAGGTGCTAAATACAAGGATTTCAGACTAAAATCAAGGGGAGTAACTCAAGAAAATGTTGAATCGGGTCGAAAAAACATGACACCGATCATGTGTACCGAATTTCAGAAGAATCCATTGAAAACTCTGGGACGAGTTGCGTTGATGAAGACAGTAGATGCCAAATACAAGGATTTCAGACCAAAATCAAGGGGAGTAACTCAAGAAAACATCGAATCGGACCGAAAAAAGTTTATGCACATCTACACATGGTACCGATCATGTGTACCAAATTTCAGAAGAATCCATTGAAAACTCTGGGACGAGTTGCGTTGACGAAGACAGTAGGTGCCAAATACAAGGATTTCATACCAAAATCAAGGGGAGTAACTCAAGAAAACATCGAATCGGACCGAAAAAAGTTCATGCACATCTACACATGGTACCGATCATGTGTACCAAATTTCAGAAGAATCCATTGAAAACTCTGGGACGAGTTGCGTTGACGAAGACAGTAGGTGCAAAATACAAGGATTTCAGACCAAAATCAAGGGGAGCAACTCAAGAAAACGTTGAATCGGGCCGAAAAAAGTTCGCGCACATTTACACATGGTGCCGATCATGTGTACCAAATTTCAGAAGAATCCATTGAAAACTCTGGTATGAGTTGCGTTGACGAAGACAGTAGGTGCAAAATACAAGGATTTCAGACCAAAATCAAGGGGAGTAACTCAAGAAAACGTCGAATCGGGCCGAAAAAAGTTTGCGCACATTTACACATGGTGCTGATCATGTGTACCAAATTTCAGAAGAATCCATTGAAAACTCTGGGACGAGTTGCGTTGACGAAGACAGTAGGTGCCAAATACAAGGATTTCAGACCAAAATCAAGGGGAGTAACTCAAGAAAACGTCGAATCGGGCCGAAAAATGTTCATGCACATCTACACATGGTACCGATCACGTGGACCAAATATCAAAAGAATCCACTGAAAACTCTAGGACGAGTTGCGTTGACGAGAAAAAGTTAACGGACGGACGGACGGACGGACGGACGACGCCATACCATAATACGTCCCGTCAAATTTGACGGGCGTATAAAAAAGGTAGCTGTTTTGAAGTTTTCGAACACATAGTATCCGAGATATGGTATTGAGCATAATAAAATACTGATAAGCCACCTGCCGGTTCCATTGTTCCGGAAAAAAAAATACTTGAGAAGCATTAAATTTATGACCTTATAACAAATTTTGAGCATTGAATTTTGTCATTCACATGTGAATATTTGTGTACAGCTTCCTGCTTCTCTGGATTGTTTGAACTGGCCGGTAAACCTACATACCTTCCTTGGAGGTTCTTTAGAGAAATAACTGTATGCTGAATATTTAATGTGGCACTTGTCTCCTAGAGTGTGGTTAATGATGTCTGTTTCTCCATGGTTGTCCACCCATAGTCTACCCACGATGATGTTATGGACTGTTGACGTGACCTTCCTCCACGTGTAGTGATAGCCAGTCTTATTAAATACCAGATGTGTTATACCTGCAAGACGTAAGCCGAGCTTTATATTGCAGCCCTCACAATTAAGTCAGACACTTTCCTCAGCCAAGATCATGTGACATTGAGACAATTCCTGATTGAAACCATATTAATAAGAGCTTTTTGGGTTTTAATATATGTCTGCACACACCTGCAGAAATAAAATAACAAGAAATAAAATAAAATAACTGAATGATACAAATTTGGACCCATGATCACGAGATATTGCAATAACTAGAATTTGACCTGGATGAAATAGGTCAAGATCAGTCAAATTGGAATAGTTTCTAGTCATTCACCACTTACCAGTTACATATGTAGCAGGACTTTGGAGAGCTCAAAATATATTCAAAATATATCACCAATACTAGAATTTGACCTTTGAAAAAAGGTCAAGGTCAGTCCTGTTCAATCTTTGTTTGACCTGTTGCCCGTTGCATATGTTATAAGAATTTGGAAAGTCTGACAATAATTCTTCAAGAGATATTGTGTTAACAAGCAAGATGTACAGACAGACCCATAATCCTATGCAGATAATACACCTTGGCAAAAATTGGAGGTCTAAAAATCAACAGGCTTCTTCTTCATCATCACAATCCACTGGACTGTACTCCCAACATAAACATAAATTTTTTCAATAATTTTATGATTTTTGGTCACAGTGACCATGAACTTTTGATCTCAAAATTAATAGCATTCCAGTTTGCCTCATGGGTAAGGTATACCCAAAATTTGGTACCAATCCATGGCCTGGAACTAGGGATATCACACAGCTTACTAAAGTTAACAGACGGACAGATAGAACTCGCTATCACATTACATGACCTTGTCTCACGACGGGCATATAAAAATGGCTGAGGTGAACAGACCATGCCATGACATTTACCTCAGCAATTGTTGAATGCTGAATTTTGATGAAAATGTCTAATTCAGGCAATAGGGTGAATTCAGTGAAACCTTGGACTAAGAGACCACTGGAAAAACTGTTAACCAGTCAAAACTGACCAACATCTTTCACCCACTTTTCCTCCTGTAGTAAATGCAAAATATCATGGGCCTAAGAATACCGGATTCTGTCCAAATAGGAACTGACCGTGTTTGAACATGCAAGCTTATAACAATGTTAACCGACCCTGAAAACACCAATGCAGCATGCTGGATGTTCGACCGACGACCAATGCATCAGGCGGTCGACTGATGGTCAACCCATAACTAAACTGATTAGTGGGCTAGTGAATGAATATGAATTATCGTCGCTTTCAACACTATTTCAGTCCGATCACGACATTTGGTTCCTATTCCTTTTCACACGCAGAAACCACACGGGTAGGGTTACCGTTATATTCCTTTTAACACCGAAGAAGTGGGGTCCCAGTTAGTCGCCTCTTATGACCAGCTCTCTGAGGAGCTGAGGCCTATTCTTACCATGACCTGGAGTGTACACAACGACACCCCAGGTCAATCCCCGGGAGCCCCACAGGGCCTCAACTAATGGGGATCGCCAGCCACACTAGGCAGCGCTAGTGCTCCAACGGGTAAAGAATACATGGCGTCATAAAACTAACAATTATAACGTCATTACATTATGACGTTGCCTTTGTGACGTCTAGAAAAACGACATGGGCATGCACCATTCACCTCTTGGTACATGTAGCCACCTGGCTTCAGTTCCAGCTGGTGAACCTCATTGGAAACTCCTACAGCTACAAGCCAGAATTGAATTTGACAGCAGACAGTTACATGAGGTGTTTGTAGTCAGGGGTTCATAGACATCAAAATGTTCATTTTTTTTTCTGCTGAACTGAGTTTTTGCCCAATCAATATTCCGTTTCTCCAGCAGTTTACCCCCTTAATGCATAGTATTATAATAATATCAGCATTTTATCAGAATTCAGATTTTCATCTTCAGCCCACAGAATTACAAGCAATGAAGTCCTTTTAAGACTGCTTGGGCCAACAACTGGAAGTCTCCACATTTAGTAAAAATTTCTCTTGTCTATCAGTCAATTCTAGAGTTGTTCTTCTTGAAAGCAGGCAACATGCTTAGAAGAGTAGTCTCCCTTCATTTTGAAGTGTGGCTTCATTTTGAAGTGGGGGGGGGGGGTGGACGAGAGCTTTATGTAGCTTAGAAGATGATATTTTAGTGATTGTCATTGTAATGATAAAACAAGATACTTTTCAAGGGTTATATGGGCATACAGTCCTAAGAAACTAAAAAGAAACTAAAAAACAACTTTTCTAAGCATTTTTTATCCCTGCTTGAAACTCTCCCCACCCCCTCCAAAGTCAGCCAAAACTGTCCAACATAAAATCAATCTCACCTAATGGGATAATTTGCAGGTACTTCCCCCTAAATTTACTGGTCATAGCAAACTCCTGCCAGAGTTTCCATCCCCGACCTTCTGTGTAGTTGGCAGCTATAGGGGGATGATGACTGACCTTCAAAATATGAAAATATGTCATATGAATGATGCTACCAGTCATGAAACTTATATTCTGCGATTAAGTTGATTCATATTACTAATAAACAACTTCCAAATGAACATTCATGACTTCAGCAGAAATGATTAGACAAATTATCGTTATGCAGAGTAGACCCAACATGCTATTGCTGATGTGCAGGAAAGCTGCCGAAGAGAAACAGTTCACAGACATGCTCTCTTCTTCAATAAGGCCAGATTTTTTTTCTCTTGGTTTACGGATCCGCTGACCCCAAAAAACAGGTTTTGTGAAAAAAAATATAATTCCCAAATGGTTCTTTTTTTTCTCCGCCGACTCGATTTTTCCGTCAATGAAAAAAAAAAAAAAAAACCGAAAAACCCTGTTCCAAAATTCTGTGATGGAAACAGCTCTCCGCGAGGGAAGACAACTCTTCCGCCACTTGGCGGCGCTATCCTAAATACTTCCCACAAAGTGTTGTAATCGCCATTCTGTGCACAAATATATAGCTTTCTGAGCATTCCCAGTGCTTGGAGAGTGCCTTGACGGGATAATGGCGGGAGCTAATGGAATTTTCCTGCATTTGTTGATAGACAACGGGAGTGACACTTTTCATCGTTTTGTCAGAGCCAATCCAGATGAAACGATTGGAAATGTCATAGCCGAACACTGCGACAGTTTGATGGTAATGGAGATCAGGACGTCTCAAACTGCCAATTTCGGAGACGGAAGCGCGACCCCACATGACATTCCTGCGAACATTCTGCAGTCGTTTGGCACACGGCTGTGCGAGCCCATAAGGGGACTGAGAAAAACCCATCCACGCCTGGCAACAAAATATCTTTGATATTCGTATGAGTGCACACAGCGATACGATCGTCTCCCGAAGTCAAGGTTTGTTTTGATCAAAAAGTTATCAAAGGGGTGTTATGGCTGGATAAATCAACATAGCAAACGCAAGCACGGAGAAGTCAGCTGATTAGTAAAACTTTATTCCACAGACCAAGCCTCATACCACCGAAGGCGCGAGACTAGTCATATGCAAATGATCAATTTACATAACAATAGCAAGGCACGCAGGCCTGCACTAATCTGCATACACTGAAATGTGCGAGGCTCTCTACGGTCAAACATCTTAATCATTACAAGGGGAATGTTATCAAAACAGTCAAATATTCGAATAGTATATGTTCTGCCTAAATTGAATTTTCAATGATAAACCAGTAGACAAAGTTTTCAATGCAAATTGTTTTCGAAACCTGTTCAATCATCACTAGTAATATGTGATATGAATTTCATTATTCAAGACATTTTCAAAGTTACATATACAAATTTATAAAATAGCCCATTGGGCTTCAATACCCCTCGGCTATCAGTTCTTGTTTACACCCAGCAATCATGCATTGTTGCCCCGTGGGGCTTCCGGGGATTGACCTGGGATGTCGTTGTGCACACCGCAGGTCATGGTAAGAATATGCCTCAGCTCCTCAGAGAGTTTGTCGTAAGAGGCGACTAACTGAGACACCCGTGGGGTTCCCGGGTGTGAAAAGGAATAGGACCCAACGTCGTGATATGACTGAAATATAGTTGAAAGCGACGTTAAATCATATCCACTCTCTCACTCACTCATGCAGTGTATAATATCATCAGTGTATTTTTAGAACTAGATTAACAAAAATGTGATCTACATGTAGTAGGGTTGGCTGTAGCTCGCTTTTGCCAAGGCCTGAGGTTCTGGTAGAGCATGATCGACCGAATTCTTAGCTCTAAATATGCTCTTCTAAAAAGCTTATAATCAAATAAAGTAATTTTATCTTGGAAATATAGATCAAGGTCAGTCATCTTCAAACAATTTCAAGTCAATTCTAATTTAATTGCATAAGGAACAGGAATTTGGAGACCTTAGACTTAACATATAGAATTTGACCTTTTAAAAATAGGTCAATGTCATTGATATTCTTCAATAGACTTCAGGTCCAGCCATAAGTGGTATAAATTTGGACAATGTAAATCTTTCATGAAATATTGTACTAAATAGAATCTGACCTGGATAAAATAGGTCAAGGATAAAATAGGTCAAGGTCAGTCATCTTCAGCACACCTTTGGAGCATCACCAGATGTACACATAGTATTAATTTGAAAAGCTTAGTTTTATTTCTCAATGTTATAATAAACAGTATATATAAATAGGTAAAGGTCAATCAACTGGGATAGGCTTCTAGTCAATCACGAGTTGCACACATAATATGAATTTGGAGACCTAGCTTTAATCCTTCAAAAAATATAGCAATACTAAAATTTGACCTTGATAAAATAGGTCAAGGTCAGTCATCTTCAGTTCACCTATCGACCTTTGCCAGATGTACACATAGTATGAAATTGGAAAGCCTAGATATATTTCATGTTAGACCATAATAAACAGCCTATGACAAAAAACTAGGTCAAGGTCAGTTAACTGGGTTAGGCTTCTAGTCAATCACCAGTTGCATAACTAATATGAATTTAGAGACCCTAGCTTCAATCCTTCAAAAAATTTAGAAATACTAAAATTTGTCCTTGATAAAATAGGTCAAGGTCATTTATCTTCAGTACACTTCTGGACATTTGCCAGATGTATACATAGTATTAATGTGGAAAGCCTAGCTTTATTTCTTCATGTTATATCATAATAAACAGTATATGCCCATTAAAAAATAGGTCAAGGTCAGTCAACTGGGATAGGCTTCTAGGCAATCACGAGTTGCATACATAATATGAATTTGGAGACCCTAGCTTTAATCCTTCAAAAAATATAGCAAATACTAAAATTTGACCTAGAAAAAATAGGTCAAGGTCAGTCATCTTCAGTACACCTCTGGACCTTTGCCAGATGTATACATAGTATCAATTTGGAAAGCCTAGATATATTTCTTCATGTTACACCATAATAAACAGAATATGACCTTGAAAAATAGGTCAAGGTCAGTCAACTGGGATAGGCTTCTAGTCAATCATCACTTGCATAAGTAATATGAATTTGAAGACCCTAGCTTCAATCCTTCAAAAAATATAGCAAATACTGTAATTTGACCTTGATAAAATAGGTCAAGGTCAGTCATCTTCAGTACACCTCTGGACCTTCGCCAGATGTATACATAGTATTAATTTGGAAAGCCTAGCTTTATTTCTTCATTTTATATTATAATAAACAGTATATGACCTATAAAAAATAGGTCAAGGTCAGTCAACTGGCGTAGGCTTCTAGTCAATCACCAGTTGCATAAGTAATATGAATTTGGAGATCCTAGCTTTAATCCTTCAAAACATATAGCAAATACTATAATTTGACCTTGATAAAATACGTCAAGGTCAGTCCTTTTTAATAGGCTTCTGACCCTTCACCCGATACATTTGTGGTATGAATTTACAATGCCTGGCTATAATTCTTCTTGAGATATCGTGTTCACAAGAAAGATGGACAGACAGACGGACAGACGACGCTGACGACGACAATACCCTTCGGGAATTTGCCCGAGGGGTAACAAGGCTAGTTCAGTTTTATGATTTTTAACCTCAACCCTCGGGCATAGGGTTATTGTCTTGGTTAAGTTCGTCTCTCCACCTGTCTAATATTAACCTGTCTGGTGTGGCCTAGCCTATGACAGGTCCAAGTAAAGTGTTCTTTGGTGAAATGTCACAATTTCTCAATGCCGGGATATTGTCATGGTCATTTATGTCCATCCACCTGTCTTGATGGTCCGTGCCTATGGCAGGCGTTCAAAAAATTATTTAATGGCGTCCAACCTTTCAACCCTTCTTTATCACATGGATATTGTCATCACCAGTGACTGAACGGTTCAGAAATAAAATAAGAGGACGATTCCGTCCAACAATTCACTTTCTATCTCGTTTGCTTGTTTTATGTGTTAACAATGCAAGCTTTTATCACTGATCAGACATTCAGCAGGCAGCTGTCCTGCATACTAGATACCGGCCATGATTTTACTTCAACATTTAAAAATCTAATTTTGTTGTGCTATTTTTTTTATGGAGGTTTTTTTTTTTTTTTCCCCCCGACCGACCGACATAAATTTTTGGTGCCTTCAATCCGTAAACCAAGAAATAAAAAAAAGTGGCCTAAATAAACTTCTCCATTAAGATTGCTGACATTCAAAGTGGCAGCATAAAAGCATCTCAAAAATTATTTGACACTCGCCTGTTCTGCTAAAGACCTCCACCCTAAATCATCTGTGCGATCACATTCATAGGTTTCTCCTAATAACGGGTTAAATGGTTTGCTCGTTCGATTTGTCGTCGTGGAATGAGCAGATATTGTGAAGGCCGCAACGCAAGTCATTTGTTCTGTGGAGTCTTCACACCGAGCTGCTATATCAAGGCACTCTGCATACTGAAAGTCTTCTGTTAATCGTTGCAACAGTGACAAAGGTTCATTGAAGTTTACCTGGAAAAATATGATTCTTTATTGTATTGACATTCTGAACAGTTTTCAACAAAACTGATCAAATTACCTGTATATGGACTACACATCTTTAAAGGTCGCAGTAAGTTCAGGTAACAACAATTGTCCAGACTAACTTCCTTCAAACTTGGCATATGAAATTTTCTCTCTGACCACAGGAGAATACTTTGGGTTACCAGTTCATGAAATGTCCTGTATCCTTACAAGCATACATCAGTAGGGCAGAAATTAAGATGAGCCACTCAAATGTCCAAGTTTGAAAACCGAGTCTTGATTTGTTTAACAAAAGGTTACATGAAGTTGATTCAGTGTAACATATTAAGAGTTCTCATGAAATAACCTCATTAACATAACCTATTATAGATTATAGATTACTATGGAAACATTGAATAATCCCAAATCGAGCAATAGATTCAACATTACTCACGGGCATGGGTATTTTGGACAATTCTTTTCCAATGCAGTTTTTCATAATGCTCCATAGATTGAGACTGTAGTTGGGTCGCTCCGGTATTCGCGCTCGTCTGGTTTTTTTTCTCTGAACACGGGGCGAGGGCTCAGGTGTGCCGAATGACTCGCTTCCTGACGATTTCATCAAGTGATCCTTACTGGCCTGTCGTTTATGTTTCTGACTCATCTTCTGATAAAACACAATATTACAAAGTCAGGTCGTACTTAATATAACAAGTGTGTAAGCATTACTGCTCTAATAATTCAATCACCCCATTAATATTCAATCACCCCAATAATATTCAATCACATCCATCTTTTGCTTCCCATATTCATCAGTCACTCCTAAATGAAGGAGAAACTACATAGATAAGGTCCTGTTATAATGTAGGAGAAACTACATTGATATAATGTAGGTGAAACTACATAGATAAGTACCTGTTATAATGTTGGTGAAACTACATAGATAAAATATATATATATATATATATATATATATTTTTGCTCTCTAATTTGGGCACATTCTAATTGGGCACAACATTTAACATTGTATCAAGGGTATAGCAAGGGTCAATGGTCTTCACGAGACTAGCCTTCTGATTGGAGCAATTTGAGATCAGGAACGAGAATCTTTCTTCCGAATTTGATGGAGAATATGTTAAAAATTGCTCTGAAAATAATGATCAGATCAACTAAAGCGTGAACGTTGATGACTTCCCGATTCCTGCTCTGAAAGTGGGTGCTTTATTTCTCGGAAAAGGACGCCATGCTGCAAGTACGGTTTGCGGTTGTCGCAAAACGCAATCTACACCAGGCACTCTCCTGTTCAAGAGATTCGAGTAAACCTAACACTTTGATTACCATCATCACCTCTGTGCAGAGACTGAGAGCACTAATACCTGGGGTAATATCTATACAGCAGGAATGTACGACCTCGTATCTCTTAACGTACAACAACAACATCCACGTTCCATGTGAAAATTACCCTTCCATTTTCGAGCATTTCTTCGCAAAAAACGTATCAATTCTCATCTGCCATCGCTCAAAAACTATAGACTCTCAACCTTACAATTGTGGCCAACTAGGCAAGTTTCAGTGCCTATAACTCTTCCTAGTTTTCCCATTCTTGATGTAGAAAAGTTTCTGAGGTCTGCACAGCTCAGGACATTTCTTAGGATGGGGTGAACTACATAAACAAGGTCCTGTTATAATGTAGGAGAAACTGCATTGATACGGTTCTGTTATAATGTAGGAGAAACAGCATTAGATATGGTCCTGTTATAATGTTGGAGAACTACCTTGATAAGATCCTGTTTTTGTATTCGGCAACTTTTTTCTTCTAATAAATCACCCCAACATTGCGAGAAATGATACTTTGTGTGTGGTCCCCTGCCACATGGATCAGTTCAACTCTTGAGTATGCATGGCTCAAAGTTAAATGTAAACTACCAATTACTACATGTATAATGTCCATTTATGAAGTCTAAAAGCTAAAAAAGCACTCCAAGTTCAATTGGTTATTTCTCAAGCCACCAATACCATATTGATTACGCTCATCACGAAGAATCAATGGCAGCCATCTTCTTGTTAATATCAAGTCAATCCAAACTTTCTCAAATTATTAAGCGGACTTCAACTCTTTGGCAGGATATTGAAGTGACCATATTGGATTAACTATCTCATTGAAAGGGAACACCAGCCAACCTCTGATTCATATCAATTCGTTCAATCTTTGTCAATCTGCAGATCAAACAACAGCTCTGAGGCTGGAAATTCAAGTGGACAGCAGCAGGGATGCACTCATCTCTCTGGAGCAGAGGAATGTGACATTACATAGCATGTTTAGTATTATGTATATCAGTACCTGTACTCACTTTTGAATCCTCCACCTTAGAGTAGAGGACTCGAGCCGTCTTTGTATCACTCTCGTTCTCCGACTCGCTTGATCCGTCCTGGTCACCCGGCACGCCAAAACTGTCCATGGAGAATCCACTCGGTGTGCGCCTGAATATCAGTGATCATCAACATTAGAAGTACTAAAGACTAAGTCAGAAGTATCAAAATTCCCTAGCTTTTACCCCCGTTTTTTTTCAAGAACAGCAGTATTTCCAGACCCAGGCAACAACAACATACATCTCTGTGCATTATTCTCCTCTCAAGTAAATTTGGTGCACACTCATTCCAGCTACTTTTATGCCAATAAATATGCTAGGATAACAAATCAAATGGAGTTGATCCATATGATCGCTGTGGCAGAACAATGCCACAACCTAGGGAGTAGTTGTCATAAGTTGCGAAAAGATAAACCAAAGACAAAGACAAACTTATAAACTTGTGATGAAGTCAATTCTGCTCTGACAACCAAATCTGGCCTAGAGTACAGGTTTTATGGTATTGACTCCGTCACAAGTTAATATAGAGTACAGCAATCATTGCACAAATAGGAAGGTCAGATAAGACACTGATATACAGCTTACTTGTGGACTTTCTCATTGGATGGTAATGCCACTGTAAACTCCTCTACGATTGTCTCCACAGCATCAACAAAGTCTGTCTCATCATCAGATGACTGGAAGCCTGCAAGAAATACAGAAGTCAGAAATTTATGGGAGGTAGATAACACAAAATGGGATGGCTTTCTGTAAAACTTCCAAAATGTCCTTCTGTATCTATGAGCTTATCTATATGAAATAAAAAAAATTCTTATGGAGACAGACAGACCAACGTATCTTTAAAGAATAAAAACAATTCACATACACAAAGTTGATGTTTTTCCAGTTCTACCATGTCCACTAAGAGAATAGTTTCCCCAAAGAAGAATTATCTTAGGAATACAGAATAAATGCCAGAACTATGTATCAAGTTAAGATTAGATACAATGAGGATGAATTCATTCAACCAGAGATTCTGCACATTTGTCTAGGCACAGATGTTCATTTTAACAGGAATAATCAATTGATCACACTATTATTTTAGTGTACCATATTGAGCATACATGAGTGTATTAATGGTTATATAGTATGTTGCTGTTCTCCGAGACGGGAGATAGTGTTCATACCCTCCTCCTTATCTCCCTTGCACATGGTTACACTGCTTCCCGCTGGTATTGACTTGCGGACCTTGTTCTCAAAGGAGGCCTGCTGTTTGGCCAAATGTTCTACCATCTCCTCTAACTTCATCCTCTGTTCATGCTCGCTGTGTAACATTCGCTGCCAGCGTCGTCCCTGCGCCTGCGCCAAGTCCAGGTAATCAGAACATGCCTACACAACAGACAAAGGCAGAGAGAGTGAGCAGAATGTGTTGAAATCCCATAGTTATCTAGAAAATGCCACCAATAACAGCTCCAAGCAATACTGTTCATTTGGTGAACTAATTTCATCAGTTTATTTTTCAAATAAATAATCTTGCTCGTCTCTAAAATCAAATGGTATTTTTAAGTGTCAAATGGGCTTTGTCGAGGTGGCCACATTAGTTCGCTTGAAAATGGTACAGTCTGAGGTACAACTTCCCATATGCAGGTCAAAAGTAAAAAATGTTTGAAGAAAAATTTTGCACATACATGTACCAGAGAAATAACATTGATGGGCAATTTCCATGAATAACAACTTCAACTCTTACTTTAATTCTGAAATATCTTGGCTGTAATTCCAAAATTTATGTTCAACTTGTATTGCAATAGTGAATGGAATGTCCCTTGTACAGGAAGAAAACATTGCAACGGTCCAGGAGTGAGACATGTTGTTGTTGTAACAGAATTGTAGTTTATGTTATAATATTCACCAGTTTTGCATCCAGAAAGCCTAGATTATATCTGTGAATGTGAGATTTTGCTAACTTCATAATATTGCAACTATTTAGAAATTGACAACAAATTTGAACCACATTGATTGCTTTAGAACTGTTACCTCCAGCAGCTGTACATGTATGTATGTGATAGGAGCCCTGCTCCTGTCAGCTCTTCCATCATTCAAATATCCCCATGCACTTGTACATGTAGAACATATTTTCAGATGAACTCCACTATTCCCAACATAACAATGACCTGTCATATAAGACCAAGCATGAAATAGCCACCTATAGACCCACAACCAAGAGTGAACACAATACAATTCAAGTGTGCTTAATGAAGTGCTTCCTTTCTGATGTGGAACATGAGCACAGGCTTGAGACTGGCACTACATGTATTTCTAAATGTGTTTGAATAACAATGCATCAGTTCCTGTGTTGCCTGTTCTAGACCTGGAAATATGTTCATGGACATGGATCTTGTCTATCTGAGGAGTTATACATGTACCTGTACCAGTATAGGCTGGGAAGGCTTTGGTGTAAGACTTCCCAGTGAAAAGGTAATATCCTGGGCAAAAGACTGACAATACAACTTGCAGAAGTCTATTGTCAACTATATTTTGTGAGTCATACACCAAATAAATAGTCAAAACAAGTCTCAATATAAATTTCAAGTTTCCACTAAGATATTTTGGATGGTAAAATAAAATTTAAAATTGCTGTTTATGGATATTGCCCATCAATGTTAATTCTCTGGTACATGTGCAAACATTTTTCTTCAAATATTTTCTTCTTTTCAACTTGTGTATGGGAAATTGTGCCTCAGATTTTGTCTTTTTCAAACTGACTAATGTGTCTACCTAGACAAGTTAAGAACTTCTTGTTGTGATACCCAGTTACTTGTTGTGTGGAATGGCCAGTTACTTGTTGTGTGGAATGGCCAGTTACTTGTTGTGTGGAATGGCCCTTCTTTTGAGATCTTCAATCATTTGATCACTCAATAGACACTTCAGAAGACAATTAAAAAAAAATATAAAAAAATTGTGGCTAAATTCGGTTTGCAACAAAATGTTGAACAAAAAAAATAAATGTGCACATATAATCTTACCAGACCCGGAGACCTCAATGGTAGTGTTGTATGCAGATTCCCTAATAACCACCTGGCTAAAGGGTACACTACTGGTATTATCAGATCAACCAGCATGTACATCAACGTTTACACTCGTATAGCTACATACAGTAAAACACCACCTCTATGTGGCCCACACTAACAACATTAAGACTAACTCAGTTATCTGTCCTTGATTAACAAGATTACATAAGCGCAGGTGATAAGAAAAATGTCATCTCCATATCATTACAGCCTACAGGTATCTACTTCATGTAGTAATACCAGCCTGTAATGGTGTCACACGATCAACAATCTTCCAATATTTCATTCCGTTATTAATAAATTAGAATTCTCTATCAGGGTGATGGGTCAACTTCATGTACATGGACAGGTATGTCTTCTATTGTTCTGAGAAGCATAATTAAGGGACATCACCAATATCCTTCATTCTCTTCAGGATTCACCAGAGGAAAATGTGAAACTTGCGCTTTCTTACATTCTCCTCAGATATGCCACGGATTCTCAACACAACTTCAACCGCAACAATAATCCCACATAACATGCATAAAGGGGATTACACTCTCTTGGACATATCGCCTCCCCCCCCCCCCCATTTAAATAACATGACTGACACACGGGACCCCCTCTCTCATCAATGCCATCGTTTTTTCCTTTCTGCCCAATTATTTAGCAATAATTCTTCGTTGAAATATTTTCAGATCTGTGAAAGACATTTTTATTATTCAGATCTGAAACTTATCCATCCTCACGAGCCAGTGTATCGATCCGTTAGCTTGGTCAGTTACTCATACCAGTTCTGGATATAAATAGATCGAGCGGTTTCCTCCAAGTCGAACTAATCAGTGAAAAAGCTAAGCTAGCTGATTACGCCAATCCGTTGCGAAGTACGAGATGTGACATGTTTACATTTTATCGCGCGCCAAACTGCTTTGATGTCAAGCTGAAATCGACATCGGAAGTCAAAGCAAAAACGGAAGGCTTGGGATACCGACATGCTAATTCAAAACAAAAGCATGATGAAACGTACGAGAGGCATCGACTCAAGAACTCATTCGAATAACCAAATGTCCAGGTAAACTCTGAGAGGATTTACCTGGAAAGTTATCTAGCAGAATAGGCACTTGCCCTATGGTACGTGAAGGTCAGTTTCCAGCATAAAAAATACTATATTTAATTGTAAGAAGCCTAACTGTGGGTAAATACTTTGGCAAAAGCACTGAGGGTGAGGGGAAATTGTCCTCGAGTCCCCCTTCATATTACTGCAGGGGGAGGACTGTGGGTAATGTACTAGTCTACATTCCATAAAATCGTTTGCTGTTTTACCTTTGTATTTCAGGTTTGCAAATATAGTTGAACTTTTGCTTTCATGGGATAAATTCCTCGACTGTTAAGTGATATCTATTGATTTTAAAACATCAATATTCATACCCAGTTGAAAAACTGACAGACTGATGAACATTCATGTACCATAACTAAACAGTGCTAACAACTGGATTATATGTATATAATGTAGTATACAAGATTCCGTTGTTTATTGGTTTGGGTGATCAACTTCCTCTGCATGCTCCCATTGTCAGTGTAATATCCTCGGACTGTATTGGGCCAAAAAACATGGTGAGCATACATTCTCCGATTTTGATAAACATTTATCTGCATTCAAAAGAGATAAAAATGCATCCAGTATATCTTATCATGCTTATGGAAGACTGAAGAAGTTAGATGCTCAACTATGTCACAATAACGGTGGTACATGTATATCTTGTTTAGCCATGACATCCCGAGCTCCATTGTCGCCGAGGCCACAGCTATGCCCTACGCCATACTCCGGCACACGCTGTGGTGTATAAAGAGCCCAGTTCAAGTATTACCGGCTGTTCCATCTGTTCTTAGATGGCCAATCACAGCGGCTGTATTATATGTATCTGGTCCTTTTGCAGCCGATACACTTGGCTACTCGAACTGTGCGCACCTGCGCATTTTCCACGAAAAAATGGAGGAAAAGCTGATGCGGACGAAATGTGACAGGTTCAATGCTCAGTTTACAGGATCACCAGAAATTAGCTATAGCTTCCATCTTGAGAAAGAAAGATGTTCGCTTATGATATTTAATTTTGGAAATAGGCTTATGGATCAAGCAAGTGATTGATAAAATATATTTTATGGGAAAGATTATAGGAACACGCCAAAATTGTCGAATTTGTGGAGGAATTTGCTAAATGTGAAAAAATATGTAAAAACAGAACGAACTACACATTTCCAATCTTCAATGAGACGTACAAATAGATGCATCGATGAAAAATAACGGTGCATCGGTGCAATAAGGACAAGTGCAATTACAGTGTTAGACACTACATTATTAAGTTTCTGTTGCTTCTCAGTAAAATGCATTGAAGCAACAGGAACCTGTGCGTACCAGGCACCCACGGTAAGCTCTTGGACAGTCGAAAAGAGAAAGTAATGTGCAGAGAAAAACAGGATAAAATCACTCCATAAGGTTACTAATATATATGTTCTGCACATCAGACCGAATCGAGGCCGGGTACCAGTATATGTGACAGGAGAAGGTACACAATCTGATGGCATGAAAATGCTTCATATGATGATAAACACAGCTGATCTGCCTGCAGCCTTCAGGGCATCTCTCTAGTCTTTGTGCACTATGGTACTCTGTACATGTATAAACATTGACTCACATTGGAATCTCCACATGGACAGTCACACTGAGCACAATAGATAATTGTAACACTTGATAGAATTCTCAATCAGTCTGCTATTTTCCCCCATCATCAATATCACTGAAAGCTGAAGAAATTAAACTATGAGTGCCATAGAACTATGAAATCGATCACAGATAGGTTCAAAATGGACATGTGCTCCATGTATGTTAGAAGCTATAACACTTACCAAACTCATTTCATAACTTTCATAAAAAATTATTAGTCCTCTTGTAGTCCTTCATGTCCGTTAGACAAGGGTACACAAGTACTAAATCAATTCCACTGTCCTGTCATAAAACATTGTACAGTACCAACAACAACGTTTGCAAGTGTGCCATATTCAATTACATTATCCCTGAAAGCCTGATGAACAAAAGGTCAGTATTACATGTGTAACAATCATGTCAAAATGCCTCCATAACCAGGGAGAGAAGGTGAGAGTTGTGCTGATATAGGACCATGTCACAGGGTCAAAGTGTACAGACTTTAGACTGATCAGCCAGGCATATACCAGGTAATCACATCACTGAGGTCATCAGGTACATACAGGTAACACTTGCACAATGTAACTGATCTGACCCTTCTGGGGTTATCATTCATCATGTTAATATGCATGTCCTCATAATTTCTATCCCCATACACTTATATTTCTCACAGAATATATCAATGATGTCTTCCATCCTATCCACACTGTCCCTTCTCCGATCATTTGTCAATGTGCTCAATGACCGGAAGTTCTTTGATTGGTCTGATGTGGAACTGCAGGTGAGTGGGAGAAGATATCAGGAACATCAGAAGGTACTGCAGATAGGGCTGACCTTACTGACTGGTAAGTGATCTGGATATTCACCACAGCTTGGACTTCAAATGACCATGCTGACAGAGAGATGAATTTCGTGTGTGTGTGTGTGTTGGGGGGAGGGGATCGATTTAGTGTGTTTGGAAGGAGGGGGGAGGGTGAGGGAGTATTCAGTATTCTCTGAATCAGCATGGAATCTGGGACTTGATACTCTTTTTCTCTGGAAAATGTTATCAGTGGCTGTCATGGATTTCCCTACACTGGAGACTATGGTAATATTCAGCATGTATGAACACAATTCCGATTTTCACACCCCCTCCCCCACCATCTTCAGACTTGTATACATGCAAACATTAAGCTATCCTCTCCTGGTATGTGCATCATTGAGTTCTGACACAGTGTTATGCACTACCATGCTACATATGGTAAGCGATCCAAATATTCGATCGCCGGAAGTGATTTTTTAGTCCCAAAATCGATGCTTGATCGTAAAAATTGGATCGTACGCCCCTCTGCAATGACGAGAAAAATCGGCTCGATCGAAAACATTAGATCGCGGAAGTGAGAGAAAAGCACGATATATCAGATTATCTCCCCTAGTTCACAACGTAAAAATTGCTGCGATAATTATAGTCATTGCATTGTACATTAATAAGATAAATTTGTTTATAAGAAATCTGATTCACCCATAGCCCTACATAACGTAATACATTATTTTTTGGAAGAAAACGAGATGAACTATATAATATTAAACTTCGACAAAGAAATTTCACCATACTGATTTGGTTTTATTAAAAGTCCGATGTGACAAAATATCATAAAGAATGATATATTAATCGGGTGAACAATTTCGTGAATTAAGCTCCTTAAAATGTTCGTAATTTGAAGAAATTTGATAGACGAATAAGGACTTCGTTATGATATCAAACCACACATTATTATATTACGTATTTGTGTATGACATTTATATAACAAATTTGATATATGGCATTCGACCGTCGGGCGGATGTTGATCGCGAATGTTAACCTATTTGTCAACCGTATACGCTAAACCCCTAGCGGACCCCTATTGTCCTGTCTGACCTGCTCTGTGTATCCCATGTGGACCGTCTGCTCAGGAGGCCCAGAAAGGGGGAGAGCTCAAAGTCGGTTGCCGTTCTCGGGTATATCAAGTTGTAAGGTGTGTGCCCATTGCATCAGATTTCTTCACCGCTACTAATTTCACTACCCTCAGAGCCCCTTGATTTCTAACAAACCCAAGCCTTGACAGGCTCTCCTTTGATATTTAAATTGTCAATGGCTACATTGTTTTGAGTCCGGACTCCTCTCATCATTCAGTGTAACAATCTGTGTTCACATTTACCTGGAGGTGTGTTTAGTTTATTTTTAGCATGTCCAGCTGTGAATTTCCTGTACAGCATATTGTTTTAATAGTCTTGCCACGCTTCACAGCTTGTCCTCCAGAGAAAACTACATCAAATGGAAGAATCCAAAGTTAGGATAGGGGTGTGCGGGATGGTTAGGTTACCAGCAGAGGGAATTACACTGCAGTACTACTCCCTGTTAAATCAAGATAGAAGGGTCCAATACTATAGTCTACAGAGGGAATCTGGACTGCATGAAATTTAGAGTGAAACAGGCAAGTCCACATAAGAGTCACGTGCAGCATACAAGTTTCACCCAGACTAGAAATGACACTTATTCATATGCAAATGAGATCGTGTGTAACAACGCAGAACTGACTGCCTGGGGAATACCTTGCCCCTTCTGAAGCGCTGTTCACCAGCAAGAGGCAATTGAAGGGGATTTCAAAATACGTTGCAGTATTATGGGTTTTTGTGTTAATTAATGTGTGGAGCCTGTTTGTCCCATATATAATTTTCACAACACCCTCATTCAAACTTGGTCTATCTTGGCTTTGAAGGCTTTTATCGGAAGAAAAGGAATGGGATATCCTATGTAGCATTGTGATCGTTTCACGAGCGCTGAATTGAAGGGTCGACAACAGCATTTTTATCGAACCGGCCGGTATCAACGGCGGATTTTGGATAGCCAGCGAAAATGACTTGAAACAAAAGAAGCCAACACACGTATTTTCTTATAGAAACAAAGATCAATTAACAGCTCTCTATTTTACAACATTCAACGATTTCAGATAATTTAACATAATATCTCCAGGTGGCGACAAAACACTGAAGCCGTGACGGGGATAAGTAGGCCCCTAACAGAGAAACATTTCTATCATTATCCTTCCATATATCATCCGTTTATTAAACAAAATCGCAGACATCGGACACACCACTCTAGGTTTTACATGCTCCCTTAGTTAAAGAACAAATCGGCAACCATTTAATTCCCGCAGTGAGCGGCTATTGGACTCAGCATAATTTTTCACAATATTTGCAAGACCGTCACACGTTCGTTTCTTGAATTCGCAAAAAGAATATGTCTATCGTTTTTAATATAATAGAAATAATTTGACACTCGCGCAACTATTATGTTTTACACGAAGTTGTTTTTATTTACCATTCAGGAATATATGCTGTTTAGATTTGGTTTAGGTCACATTAACAACTCCATTTCGCGTGTAATATTGAACGACCAGTGTAAAAATGCATTAATTTTGTTTTGTATTTCAAAAAAATAGAATTACAGAAGTGCATGGAAGTATTGGGAGAACACACCCAGGACCCTGTAGCCCTCAAAGAGTACTTTTAGGTCTGTTTAAGGGAACTATTCTCCACCAGGCCTCGCCGTTTGAAAAATGATGGAGAGCTAAAACAGTCCTCCCAAACTTTCCGAGGAGAATGATTCACTCTCCTAGAATTTAACCCCTTAAAATTACTTCTTTTTTCTTATTGTTCAGAATGGGTTGAGATCATATAGGTAGAATACATCGAGTATATCAAAACTTCAAAAACATACATACATGTATATCATACCACAGTACACAACATGTACCTACATACAACAGATATAATAAGTTCTACCACCAATCTGAACATTTTCCAAAAATTAGATACATGATCATAAAATTACTTGTATACTGTATGTGTATGCATAAATTATGTGTGATGGTACCTAGTATATACTAGTAATATCAATTTCATTAACACTTTATAAAAAATAAATTCAAATGTTTGTGGAGCATAGCTTTGGAGTTTTAAATTTAAATAGAAAATGGCAAATTTACGTTTTAGTAGCAGGCACCCTGCTTTGCTATATAAAATAAATTATTCACAAGTTATATCAAATGACAAAGTAAAATACTTTGCAATGATTAAACAATATTTTTGTTGAAGTTTGTAAAAAAGCTGTTCACAAATACATTTATATAAATTTGGTAAATAGATGGCCTACAAAATGCTCACAATGAGGAGAAAGTATGTAAAAATCTTGTTAGTTGGGTACAAGTCTATCTCTAAGTTGGAACTCTTTTGTGCTACCATGTGGAAAGTTGGCAGGATTTTTCTTTGTTTATAAAAGTAAACTTTGATTAAATAAAGGCAGGGAAAGACTGGGAAACTGTACTTGAGAACAAAGACTGACAAGGTGTGTGAAAATGCTGCTCCTCAAAAGAACAGTAGGTGTGCAATGGAGCACGAATGCATTTGCGCTCCTCAGAAGGCCCGGCTTGCACCACAAAACATGAACCATTCAAAGCACTGAAACCGCTCCCTGTCCCCAGTGCTCGAAACTATGGTCACCAACTCGTGATTGAAGTGAGCGAGTGAATAGAATTTAACGTCGCTTTCAACAATATTTCAGCTATATCACGACGAACCAACTAAGCACCACCCAGCTCAGTTGCGTTCCTGCTACTTCAAAGAAGAAATCTTTGAAGCAGCATGAAACCAGACACCCTCCATCCACCCTATAAAACACCGAGGACAGCGCACAAGACACAGACAGGACGCTTACATGGTGCAATAAAGACAAGTAATATTACAGTGCTAGACATCACATTATCAAGTTCCTGTTGCTTCTCAGCAAAATGCATTGAAGCAAAAGGAACCTGAACCCACCCAACCACCCGCAACTCGTGATTGGCGACGATGAAAAATTTACTACAGCGAGCAAACTATTCAACATTATGCCAAGCCGGTAGGGATGCAAGGTCTTCGGCAGAGTGACAAGTAAATTATTGGAACTCAACATGCTTAACCACCAATGTGAGCTAAAGCCAGAGGATGAGTTTCATTTGTGAGATATCATCGATCAAATTTGCAAAGGAACTGGTGATTACTTTCATTCCAGAAGCTCGGACATGCGTGGTAGCGAAAACAACTTCTGCTTGGGGACCGCTGCATACCGTGTCCTCTGCCAAATGTTGTCCGCAATTATAATTAGTAATGCATAGAATTACATTTAAATTTACCCGCAAAAACTGTGTCAGCTCCATCCAAAATGGGAAACATTTTTTTTTGGCAGAATCTATCAGCAACTGTTATCGTTTGAAGGCAGAGAAATATCTTTATCGATGACAGAACAATCAGTTCGTGTTTAAGAGTTACAACCACTGAATTAATTTTTTTTGACAAAGTTCACATGGTTGGCAACTGAACTATGACATGGGAGATAACTCTTTTGCACAATACACACTGCATGCTTTGGTCAGGGCTGTTCCATTTAAAAATGTATGGGAGGAGAGGAAAGCACTCAATATATTATTCTGTGGGTCATAGGGGGAAATTCCCTTCAATCCATGTTACAACATTGGGACGGCCAATAAAATTTCTATGGGTGGTGGGGAACAGCCCTCAGTGAAAACAATATTCACTTGCCATTGCAGTGATAAAATTTTCATCTTCACTCACAATATGGCGACCCACTGTAAATCTAATTTTCCAGCACTGGATATCAATGCAATGCATATGCCTGGGGCAAAAAGGCCCAGGCAAATCTGTCAAGATTTGGGTTCACTGGGTTCATGCAGATGTTCTCAACATGCCCTTCGGAATTGTATATCTGTTCTCTGTGTGGACAATTTGGAGGAACTTATTTATTATGCAGACTATTCTTGATACTGAAGGATGATTTGGACAATACTATTGATGCACCTGTCCAATGTATGCCTGGATCAAATTGATGGAAGCAGGACACTTCCCCCCAAAAACCATTTCCCCCCAGTCAAAAAAAAAACATTTCCCCTCAAAAATTTTGAGTCACTTCCCCC
The DNA here is from genome assembly GCA_036873755.1 of Hanleya hanleyi. Lineage (NCBI taxonomy): Eukaryota > Metazoa > Mollusca > Polyplacophora > Lepidopleurida > Hanleyidae > Hanleya > Hanleya hanleyi. The sequence continues at coordinate 107,561 of JAVTVY010034083.1, forward strand.
CCAGTTCTGCCATTTCCACCCCTAAAAAAATATATGATATTCTATGGTACACATATGCATACTCGGCATTACTTGTCGAATAATAATATGTACCTTCAATTTATTGTATAGCAAATAATTTGTTATTTCAGATTTAAAGCATGTTACATATAACATATGAGGCAATTTGCTTTCAAAGGTAAGCTGTAGGCCTATCTATTAAGGTTCAGTGATTAATCCCAACAACCATAATGTTCTTTTGTGAGACAATTTCTTTGAAATGCTTCTGTAATTGTGAGGCAATTTCCACACCAGGAGGCAGTTCAGTGCGACACGTGTGAGAGACATCTTCATTTTATCCAGCCAATTTCTACGTTCTCACTTCGAACTTCCCTTGATATATCTGGACCCCTTCAATGTTCAACTAACTTATAAATAGACACGAGACGTCACTGACCTCGAAAACATTTGAAATTCGAAATGGGTCGCACAAGAGCGTTATTGATTGGCTGACCTAATTAGTGGGCACCGTATTAGGAGGAAGGACGCCGCTAATAGAGGATGATGTCAATCTATATGACTTCACTCGCAATCGATGTGTACGTTCTGATTGGTTCTTCTGTCGTTAGCTGGTGAAATTTACACCTCGGATTTTGAACGCTGAAGGGGTCAGATAAATCAAGGCACGTTCTAAGTGGGAACGTAGAGATTGGTTGGATAAAATGAAGATGGTGAGAGATGGCAACATCGACCATGCAATACTGACATTGATAGGGCAACCTTTAGGCGAATGGTCCGAGGTGAAGAAGAAGTAGAGTGGAACTGCGAGGATTGTAGTCTCTCCCACAGCCATGGATCGGAGCCAGATATAGAGACCCAGATGAGGAACCTCTTTTGACGCATCATTACCTTTTTCATCTCTCGACACATGTGTGTCAAGGTAACGTATCTGCTTATTGTTATACAATAAATTGAAGGTGCATATTATTATTCGACAACTGTAATAGATTTCTTCTTTTGTATTCCCGCTGAGAACACTGCATAACTATGTAACCTAATGCCGAGTATGCATATCATGTAGAATATCATATTTTTTCAGGGGGAAGGGGACATGGCAATTTTTTGGGGGGGGGGGAAATGGCTTTTTGGGAGGGAAATATTGGTGGAGAAATGGTTTCTGGGGGGGGGGGGGGTAAGTGTCTAGCATTCAAATTTATGGGCATCGTATTGTACGGACATATACAAAACTTACTAACTGTATCCTGGGAAAAAGCTACCTGGATTGAAACAAACGTTCTGAGAACCCCAACATTTCGCCTTGCGGGGTCTCCCGCTGAAGCTGCAGCAGTATGAAAACATAAATGTAGAGCAGACTTTCCATGTACAGGGGTACATGGAATTTTTGCCTAACAAAAACCTTATCAATGGAAACGTACGAAGTCTGAACTACGATACTTTGGACAAAAATTCACATTTCATGTCATGGTTAAATAGCACATGCACATCCTCAAATCACATTAAACTTGTGTAGCAAGTGTCAAAGTCATCCAAAGAAAGCTGACAGCTTCAGCAAACTTTTCATGTACAGGTGTACATGTATGCACATTATAATTGGCAAATTACTAAAACACAACCCTCAAAATTTGAACAAAAGATTAATATTTCATCTCCTTAATATAGCACAGGCACATCCTCTAATCATATCAGTTATGATGTTTGTTTGAGGGGGCATACGAACTATTTACATGGTCAGTGTGGGGAATTCTTATCGGTCGAGCCGTCAGGCTAACGATTTCAGACATAACGATTTCATTATGCCAAAGAGCCTTTGTTTAAGCCGAAAACGCGACGACAACAACGATTAAATGAGGTTTGTTTTCGTAAGACAACTTCAACAGATTCACATTTCCTGACCTAATACGAAAGAGTCGCGCATGCTCACAACGTCTTTGGGTTGAAAGCAAACGCCGAGGCGCAGCGTCACAAAGCCATTGATACGACGTAGTTCTTCGTTTTGTGACATGTCGCCTTTGTGACGTTGCATTGAAGGACAGGCTACGTCAATTCCACCTTCCACTATGGCAACGTTAACACGTGATTGTTCGTATTAGGTGTGTGGCTGCCCTAATACGAACTATTTATGGGATGGCAATTGACCAATCGGCTATCAAACAAGCTAATCTGAGACGTAATAATATGAAATATGTCTACCAAGTTTCATATTCATCCAATGAAACCAGACAAATTCAGACAACTTTTCAGTACATTTTTGTCAAACAAAAACCCTTATAATTAGCAAATACCTCATAATTTGGACACAATAGTTCATCTCATAAATAGCACAGGTGCATCCTCCAATCAATAAGAAACATGTGTGTCAAGTATCACAATCATCCACTGCATCAAACTTTCTATGTATGTAGGAGGCCTACAATTTTGCTAAACAAAAAAACTCAAAGTTTGATAATCATCCATGTGACAGAGCTCACAACTGCAGCAAACTTTCCATGCACATGTGCACTTCAGCTAAACAAAAAACTCTTATCACAGGGTTTTTAACATTGGAGCACCCATAGAATCTCCAGGGTAGTGCCATAACTGAACCCCCAGGTGGAATATCCACCCTCCATATTTTTTTTTTTTTTTTTCTGAATTTTTCTTGATTTTTTAAAATTTGCTACAGGTACATCCTCTAATCATACAGTCATACGAAACATGTGTACCAAGTTTGATAATCATCCATTGACAGCTGACAACTGCAGCAAACTTTCTACATGTACAATTTTGCGAAACAAAAAAAAAACTCAATCGTTTGACATAATTTAGACAAAAGTTAATATTTCATCTTAAAAATAGTACAGGTCCATCCTCTAATCATAAGACACATGTGTATCAAGTTTGATAATCATCCAGGGAGAGCTCAACAAACTTTCCATGTACATGTGCACTTCAGTTACACAAAAAACTCTTTATCACCATGTTTTTAACATATGAGCATCCATAGAATCTACAGGGGTAGTGCCATAACTGAACTCCCAGGTGGAATACCCATCCCCCATATTTTTTTATTTTTTGTTTATTTTTTTCTGAATTTTTCTTGATTTTTTTTTTAATTTGCTAAACCAAAAAACCTTATCATTTTCAGGCCGGGGACACTGACAGACACCGACGACATCCCCTTTGCCCCCTTTACAATATCTCCCCTTTACTTCGCAAGGCGAGATAAAAAAGGATGTCAAGAACGGCACCGTTTGTACTGTCGCATGGAAGATATCAATGAAAATGATGGAAGCAGATATTTGTGGATGGCCCTTCAAAGATATTTTTCATCAAGTCTCATGTACTACCATGACTACTTACATTGATCATGGCATTGGAGGTAATCCTGAACAAAGTGGCTCTTTCGTTGACAGTTTTCATTCTACTTGAGATGTCAGTTGTGTGATCCAACTGCTCCAGTTCACTCAGTGCCTTCTGTAGGGCTGAGCCATGTTTGGCAATCAGGTCGTTGCATGTATTCAGGTCTTCCAGTTTAGAGGTCAGAGTTCGAACTGTGGTCTGTAGCTCATTCTTATCCACCTGTGAATTGTCATCTTCATCACTGTCTGTAGATAAATGAACAAGGAGAGATACATGTACTGTTGGTTGAATAATGCAATTCCATTCCACAGACAGTGTAACCCACATGTATGGATGACATATTTGGTCAATTCCACCGTGATTGACAGGACTGACGAGACAAACAGCACCCACTCAACATCTTTTCGACAACATCACAGCTTCAGATAGTTACTGATCTTGGTTTTAGGGTTATAATAGCAAAGGCAACATTTCAAACTTCTCATAAACACCAGAGTTTTGGTTCATAACTGCATGCTTTCTTTACCAGGCACCCAAAAGCAGCCTTGTGACTGATGTGACTTTTCAGGACCACTGTTTTCAAAGTAACTTAACCAATGTTCACTTGCTTTATCTAAATACCAGTCTGCATGGGGCTTTGTTGTTATAAATTGAACAACCAGACCCTCTATTTTCTCAAATTGCAATGATTAACATTGATATCTAAACTCTGATGTACACCAGGATGAGTAACATGTTGATAACATTTGCTTCTCCACAGCAGGAATGAGTGAGTATGATTTAACATCACTTTTAACAATATTTCACATCACAATGTCTATGTCCTATAACTTTTTACACAGGTGGAAACTCCACGGGTGCCTCAGTTAATCACACTTAGACTTATGACAGCTGTCGGAGAAGCTGAGGTCCTTGAATTCATGCCCAGGTCAATCTCCGCGAGCCCCACTGGGCCAGAACTGCAATGTTATTGTTGCAGTTTTTGTTGCGCTGTTGCTGCATGTTGCACTTTTTGTGGAATGGGTGTGCAGTGAAAGATACGGAAAATCACCAATTAAGCACTCAAACTCAAAATGAATTCAGTTTTAGCTGTGTTGCTGTTGAACAACAGGAACACAGTCTGAGACACCAATAAGATGCACAAACCTGATTCCATCAATTTGATGGCTTTAGCTTTGGCTAGTTCCAGGGCGGTCACCCATTTCTGCCTCTCCACCTCAGAGCTGGCCTTCAGATGAAAGCTCTGTGTCCCCCCGTTAGAGATGACAAAGGTACAGGAGTCGGAGTCCGTGTGAATGAAAGCATTGGCCAAATTGATGGTGCCTCGACAAGTGTGGGCCATCTCCGCCTGGGTCCTGTAATCATAATAGCATAAGAGATATATACATTCCCAGTACATTTAGCTCATTCACCATGTTCACAGATCCATCGATTGCTATATTCTCATGTCTGGCTGATGGTCAATGTGTATTCATAGATCATCTGGACTTTGATCACAATCCACAGATCCATGGGGTATAATCAGCTATTTCCGAGAGTAATATTCTGTCTGAGGATCTTAGTTTTATGATATTTTACCAATGTTGTCATTCACAAGACATATCCCATTGCCAAGATGGTAAGTATTCAAACCATGAATGCTGTGAGATCTTGAAGCGAGGTACCCACATACCAAATTTGTTCGGAAGAATTGGTTCAGTTTATCAGAAGTTATTGTCCGAAAACGAAGTCGGATGGACAGATCCCAATACTACAGTCCCCCTTTAGCTCTTCAGGCATCGGGGGACCACAAAACTTGTGCATTTGGCCTAATGAATATAACTTTCACTCCTGGTCCCAATGTCAAGGGAGGAGAGCCTGCATGTGCAAGTTGGAATATGATGGTATGGAAGTTGATACAGTACTGTATATTAACTTCCATCAACTGACATCAACTAAATTATGGTCGCACCAGGTTCTCACAATAATCATTGATGTATATTATACACTTATTAACTTGTGACGGAGTCAATATCATGAAACCTGGACCCGAGGTCAGACTTGGCAAAGCAGACCTGACCGAGGCCGCAGGCCGAGGTCAGGTCGCTTTGGCCAAGTCTGGCCAAGGGTCCAGGTTTCATGATATTGACTCCGTCACAAGTTTATAAGTGTTTTATTATACCGAATTTATTAAATGCAGTGAATTATCGCTATGACGCCAGACTAGCGCATGGTACTATTGTTACTCCTTTTCAAAAACGCTGTTTGGCGAATACTTTCTGTCGTGCAGCTGTGCGTTATCGGAAACAAGACACACAGATACAATTTTATGAATAGTTCATGGATAAATCTACAAAGCTGCTTCCAATCTGACTAGAATAATACTGAGAATTTAAAGTTTCAGAAGCGTTTCACAAACCCTGGGTGTTTTGATACAATGTAGCCACTGGCTTCACACACTTCATTCATAAATCCTATTTAGATCATGGTGACCTCATTTGATTGGGTGACATCGACAGCGTAAATTTACTCCAGTTTTGAGATGAGAATGAAATGGATTACTCGGGCAGACTAGTGCAGATAGAAATTACATATAACAAATTATTCTACCTCTTGAATATTCAGGAGACCGAAACGTATGCTTACCATCGACGAACGAGAGTATTTATCTTCATCCTTCTTTTTCAACTCAGCAAAGAGTTTGAAGAGGAATTTACCAATTAGTTGTTCTTTCGTTATCGACGAAAGAATATCGAAATTAATGTCTTTTGCTTGACAGTAGACTCGTAATATTGAGACGCCTGTATAACATTTTTTTGCGTTCTTGCTGTCCCTATTTTGTAACAGTTCTTGTAGATTGTCATCGTACAATCTACGAAGTGACCACCGTCAGCCATGTTGCAGACAGACGGTACTTGTAAACAGTGACCACGTTATCACAATATTGACTCCGGACCTCACGCGCTCCGCCTGACACATAAACAGCTGGGTCAGTGATTGAAAAATATTGACCCGTGGCTGGTCACAGTTTGACCAATGAAATATCAGAAAACCCTCATGAATATTCAAGAGGTATAGTAAAAGCTTATATAGCCCATTGGGCTTCAATACCCTTCGGCTTTCAGTTATTGTCTACACCCAGCAATTATGTATTGTATAGTATCAGTGTATTTTTAGAACTAGATTAACAAAAATGTGATCTAGTAGGGTTGACTGTAGTTCAGCTTTTGCCAAGGCCTGAGGTTCTGGTAGAGCATGACCGGATTCTTAGCTCTAAATATACTCTCCTAAAAAGCTTATAATCAAATGAAGTAATTTTATAGATAAATCAAGGTCAGTCATCTTCAAAAAATTTCAAGTCAATTTTAACTTAATTGCATAGGGAACATGAATTTGGAGATCCTAGACTTAACATATAGAATTTGACCTTCTAAAAATAGGTCACGGTCAGTGATATTCTTCAATAGACTTCAGGTCCAGCCATAAGTGGACAAATTTGGACAACGTACAGATTTAATCTTTCATGAAATATTGTACTAAATAGAATCTGTCAAGGATGGGCCAGTCATCTTCAGCACACCTTTGAAGCATCACCAGATGTACACATAGTATTAATTTGGAAAGCCTAGCTATAATCTCATGTTATATCATAATAAACAGTATATGACCAAGGTCAGTCAACTGGGATAGCTTCTAGTCAATCACCAGTTGCATAAGTAATATGAATTCGGAGACTCCAGTTTCCATCCTTCAAAAAATATAGAATTTGACCTTGATAAAATAGGTCAAGGTCAGTCATCTTCAGGCCAGGGTAATTCGCGCCAGGGTGCGAAATACACCCAAGGCCATGCACAAGCCAATGGCTTTGTATGCCCTCCCTGTTTGCCTTGGTGCCCCTTTGCAAATTCGAGGTAATTAGATGCCAGCAAGGCCAAAGTGGCCTTGAAATGGCTGCCCTTAACATTTTATAATTCGTACCCTGCATAAGTAATATGAATTTGGAGACCCTAGCTTCAATCCTTCAAAAAATATAGCAAATACTAGAATTTGACCTTGATAAAATAGGTCAAGGTCAGTCATCTTCAGTAGGTCTACACCTCTGGACCTTTGCCAGGTGTATACATCTCCCTAGTATAATCCGTGGCGTGTCCTACTCCTCCTTCGCTTTACTCACTGCACAGCGGGGCGCGAGATAGGGTGGGACGAGAGACCTGGGGTTTTCGCTACCTGAGATTCCATGGGCCAGGCTTGCACCTTACAGTAGAATGGGTCGACTGCGCATGCGCGATGAGTAGTATAGAAAGGGCACGCGATCTCCCTATCCCTATAAACTAACCCATGGGGGTGAATGAGCACTCGTATTAATTTGGAAAGCCTATATATATTTCTTCATGTTAGACCATAATAAACAGTATATGACCTTGAAAAAATAGGTCAAGGTCAGTCAACTGGGATAGGCTTCTAGTCAATCACCAGTTGCATAACTAATATGAATTTGGAGACCCTACTCCTAGCTTCAATCCTTCAAAAATAGGTCAAGGTCAGTCAGCTTCAGTACACCTCTGGACATTCTCCAGATGTATAAATAGTATTAATTTGGATAGCCTAGCTTTATGTCTTCATGTTATATCATAATACGCAGTCTATGACCTATAAAAAATAGGCCACGGTCAGTCAATTGGGATAGGCTTCTAGTCAATCACGAGTTGCATATATACTATGAATTTGGAGACCCCAGCATTAATCCTTCAAAAAATATAGCAAATACTAGAATTTGACCCTGATAAAATAGGTCAAGGTCAGTCATTTTTAATAGGCTTCGGACCCTTCACCCGATACACATGTGGTATGAATTCACAATGTCAGGCTATAATTCTTCGTGAGATATCATGTTCACAAGAAAGACGGACAGACGACACTGACGACGACAATACCCGTAAAGCGGTCTTCTGATGTGGAGAAGAGATATAAGAAAAAAATAACAAATAGCCTTCTGGACTTTCTACATCATTATATTCCGACAGCAGTTTCAAACTTTACGTTCTTTTTCAAGGAATGAAAAATACAATAATATATATTACCATGATTACCTTCTTACTATCATATGTACATTGTACATGCTGATATCACGAATAAAATAAACATAAAATAATCAATATATTTATATTAGGCCCACTAATACAATGTTACAAGCCTGGTGAAGCTGAATGTGTACAAAAGTAAGCACAATGTAAACAGATACATGCACCATGGAGCTGGTATTTGATGTTTGACTGACTGGAACATGTACATACTCCACAACAGACAACATAATGAAGCCTTTGGGGGGGGGGGGTATTGTTGACAGCTGTCTCCATATAATTCACATGATCTTAAAGGATCCTTTGTTCGTCTTATACAACAAGGTACATGTAGCTTTGTCAAATCATCTGTTTGCGGCAATATCCAAACAAGAGCCCAAGGGGCTTCAATATACACCCGTATATCTGGAATTGCATTGGTCCAAATTTCAAGTTTGTTTAATAGCCTTGATTCCAATTCGTAGCTAGCAAGCCAGAGAAAGATCTACAATTTTGTGCTTCTGAAAATGTAACATATCCCATCTTATATTGATTGATAAACTAAAATGGGCTCAACTCTTGATAACTAGTTGACTTTGAAGCAAGAACTGAGAGCTCACATATCCCACACTGAAAATGACAATAGTCAAACACAAGAAAATAGTAGTTTTTCTGCAAATGGATTCCTTTCAGCTGAGAGAATTTTTCATGAAGGAAGAAGTGATGAAGTAAACCTTTATTCTTGAGTTAATAAACAGATATGAAGTTCATGAAGGACCCCTCTCCCCATTGAATTAGTAAATGTATGGTTTTTATTCCACAACCGTTTAACTGAATGTAGCTGTTTCAAACATGGGAGACAACTCCACAGGACAAATGCCATATACATGTAGGGGAAAGAACTCTGAATAATCCAACCTAACACATATAGTCAGCTAAACTTGATTCAGTTTTGGGGGACTGTGACCTTGACATTTGACAAATTGCTCTCAAAATGTACAATGTATCGCTCCTCTTTGCCATGCGAGTAAGGTATACTCAAAGTTTGGTACCAATCATACATGTACCTTGTAATTAGAGATATCACATGGCCAACAAGTGTTAATGGATGAATGGACAGAACGTAACATCGCATTACATGACCTCGTCTTCGACAGGCATATGAAAATGTGACTTTTAATGATTTCTTGATTTTGGGGTCACAGTGACCTTGACCTTTGACCCACATTTTGGTGTGTAACACATGTCCCTCTAATGTATCTACTGGCAGAAAAAAAGTTATTTTTGAGGATTTCCTGATTTTGGGGGTCAGTGACCTTGAACTTTGACCTGACCTAAATTTTGGCACCAGACACATCGTCTTCCCTCACTGTATCAATGGACTCAAAAAAATCAGATTTTTATGAATTTCATGATTTTGGGGGTCAGTGACCTTGAGTTTCAGCCTTGACCTACATTTTGGTATGTGACACCTCATGTCCCCCTAATGTATCTACTGACACAAACAAAATATTTTTTTAAAGATTTCTTGATTCTGGGGTCACAGTGACCTTGACTATTGACCTTGACCTAAATTTTGGTACATGACAAACCGTCTCCCCGTAATTCCTCAATGGACACAAAAAATGATGATTTTTAACAATTTCACGATTTCGGGGTGACAGTGACCTTGACCTACATTTTGGTATGTGACACATCATGTCCCCCTAATGTATCTACTGACACGAAAAATGTTATTTTTAATAATTTCCTGATGTTGGGATCACAGTGACCTTTGACCTTCACCTAATTTTTGGTATGCAACACTTCATTTCCCCCTATTGAATCCACTTACAAAAACTAGTATTTTTTAATGATTTCCTGATTTTTAGGTCACACTGACCGTTGACCTTGATTCTGGGGTCACAGTGACCTTGACTATTGACATGGATCTAAATTTTGGTACATGACAAAACGGCTCCCTGTACTTTCTCAATGGACTTGAAAAATCATGATTTTTAACAATTTCACGATTTTGGGGTCAGTGACCAGGACCTTTGACCGTGACCTACATTTTGGTAGGTGACACATCGTGTCCCCCTAATGTATCTTCTGACACAAAAAAATGTTATTTTTAATAATTTCCTGATTTGGGGGTCACAGTGACCTTTGACCTTGACCTATTTTTTGGTTGGTATGCAACACTTCATTTCCCCCTACTGAATCCACTTACAAAAAAAATAGAAATTATTAATAATTTCCTGATTTTTCAGTCACACTGACCTTTGACCTCGACCTACATTTGGTATGCAACACATCGTTCCACCCTAGGGCATCCACTTACCAAAAATTAGATCTGTAGATAGAAAACTGTCAATGACCAATGATTTCCTGATTTTAGGTAAACAGTGACCTTTGACCTCTGACCTCTACCTCAAATTTTGGTACGCGACACATCGTCTCCATCTAGCGTATCCACTCACAAAAAATTGCAACTGTGGATAGAAAACGTTCACAGATATAGACCGGACACGAACACTTAGTGATTTCCTGTTTTTTAGAACAGTGACCTTTGACCTCTGACCTCGACCTTCATTTTGGTACGCGACACATCGTCTCCACGTAGGGTATCCACTCACCAATTGGAACTGTAGATAGGAAAAAGAAGATAGGAAACTGTCCCAGATATAGACCGGACACGAGAACCGGACAGACGGACGGAAACCGCCATCACATAATACGTCCGCCTTTTGGCGGGCGTATAAAAATTGCAAGAAATACAGCAAGAAATCACAAACTTTTCTTGCTAACTTTGTTCTCTAGTAATGAGGAGCCAAACAAATCCTCCATTCACACCCCAAAATCCTCCACCCACCTTAATAAACTTAATGCATCTCTGGCTCTGCTGTGAGGTCATGTATGGATGTTCGTGTATAAGCTTACATCAATATGTAGTGAAAATGTCACAAAAAAATAACTTCTCTTATCTAACCCTGTTATTCACAACTGATACATGTATCATACCATACAGCTCTTTCAGGTTTCATGACCACCACAATCATGAACTCTGCCAGCATCACACTGGGTAGCAAGTGTCACAGCTTTTCATGTGTTTCTATATGGATTAAAGTTCTTAGCAGTTGGCTGAACTGGCAGAAATTAAACAAATATCAGGCCAGAATATTTCGAGAACAGTCAAAAACTTTTTTTCGGTTCCGTGTAATATGGGAACCTTCCGGAACTAATTTTAGGTTCCGTGAAATAATTGTATGGGAACCTATTTTTTTTTAAAATAAATGTCACAAAAAATGATATTGTTTAAATTGTTCTGTTTTCATTTGACAGTTTTTTTCTTGTATAAAATTGTAATCATCTTTCAAGCATGGTGAATTGGTTGTAAGGTATTTGAAGAATTAAAGGATATATTTATTCACAGAGGTTCGTAAGTGATTCCGTCAACATAGTTAAAAATTGAAGTCAATGCTAAGGCCGCTAATAATTAATGGTTCTTTTCCCGTAACCAGCCCTCCTCTATATTTTGAGGGCAAATAATTAAAATTCATGAGGGATTTACATTATCATGAGTAAAACTTGCTCATTTTCTTCATATATACAATTGGTTTGCAATTTTATTGCACCCAGCATGTGTATTTTTACAAGCAAGGTTACGAGAAACGAACAATTAATTAACAGTGGCCTAATCCCTATGCTTAAAGGATTTTTATCAATATTTTTTTTTCTCTGGAATATGTGTCAGAAGAGTTAGTACTTAATTAAGAAATTTCCTTGTCCCCTGTGGGCGTATTTAAGCCTTCTTGGCAGCTCTATTTAGCTCCCAGTCAGATATGCATATTTGTGGAATGAAAGCGAGGCCGCCAATCTGTGACGTCACAGACGCGAGAGCTCGCTACTGACAGGTAGCAATTTAGTATAAATTACATACTGGGAGAGATTTCTTCTAGTGGCATTTAGAAGTTGGGAAGTAGATAAATAAACAAATTGCTTATGGATAACAACTTCTAGTTTATTCGGGACGACGTTTTGATACAGGTATCGTTCTCAAGTCAATGACATCAATAAATAAATAAGCAGTATATATTCATCCCCAGCGCGTATGACCTACTGATCCAGGAACCCCACCGTGCCTTGAAGCCCACCTTGTTAATTAATCCAGCCATCTCCACAAGCCTAAGTCCTGTCTTATTAAATATTTAAGCACCTAAACCGAGTACAGGCAGCCAAATCATATATTCGAAACTTATCAAAATACCCTTTAACAGAGAATGACGTTTTGCTCCTATCCAGAGGCCTATCCTTTGTACCCACGCCGACAATCAGCAAGCTATCTATCCTGAGAGATTTTAATATGTTTGAACGCAATCTGTACATTATGGAGAATTTCGCTGACACAAGTGGTAAAAACAGCGAACCACATCCTTTCAAAAATAAAAAAGGTTTTCACGCTTCCGCTGGCAAATAATCCAGTGGAGAACTATTTATATCGTTTCAGAATGGAAATCATCCATAGATTCCAGATAAAATCTATCAACAACTTACCAAAAGGAGAGAGAGAGGCGCTCAAATCATTAGCCATGAATGATCAAATACTGATTACAAAGGCCGACAAAAACAATACCACTGTAAGATGATTATATCAAAGACGCTAACCGTCAATTATATGACGGCATTCATTATATGGAAATGACACAATCAATATTGCAGAGACGCACCGATTAGTCCTGGATATCGTATGTAAATTATAACTCGGCAAATATCTGGACAAAGAGACTTACGCATATCTCTGAAAGAAATTTGAAAGAAATGTTGAAGAAATCAAAAATATAAACATTGTGAATTGATACGTATGACTCCTGATGAGGGTTGACGTGTAGTTATTTTACTAAAATAACTCGAATAAACCCGAAACACTTGTCTGCTTTCAACTTTATTCATGCTCAATATGCTCCCATAATATCAAGTATGTGTAATATATCAGGAGAATTTAGAGCTGCAGACAGTGTCGAGTCAGACCGAGCACCGTAATTCTGTTGGTGTGTTTACGGTCAATTACTTACCACTTTCGATTAATTATACAGCGATATACGCGATGGAGTATTGATTGAAATTGCAGTTTAAGGGCCGCTTCCCGTACTGATTTCGCAGCTCATCAACTCTATTTTTTATTTTAATTACACGTTACATTTCTTAGTTCGTTAAAGATGTTTACAAGTGCTGTATTATCAAATAAACAAATAAATAAATATATAAATAAATTGATAAGTAAATAACAAGATGGAGTAATCGCAAATCCACAGCTTAATATATAGCTCAGACAGCTCCCCGCAGCAGACGGTCGCCTGTCTGACGTCACAAGGTCACGTGACGCCTAAGCTCATTAATGGGTTAACTGGTGGAAATTAAGCTACAGGTCTTTAATTAAAAAGGCTTAAATTCGCCCACAGGGGACAAGGAATTTTTTTTTTTTAAATTTCTTAATTAATTACTAATTCTTCTGACACATATTCCAGAGGAAAGAAAATATTGATAAAAATCCTTTAACCTCTTGTCGTATAGCTTGCCAGTATGCCGTGCAGCGCAGAATTGAAATGTTCCCATTATTGTCAGTTTCTGGATCAAAGTCAACACTGAACATGCTGAAGACCAATTCCAAAATGTTTTAGGGAAACCAATTCCCTCTTTCGTTTCGTGGCCTCTAACCTTCTCCAACCAAACATGAGGAGCAACAGAATTATATTATAAATGCATGTGAAACTTTGACATTTCCGACGAGGTTTACTACATGTTTACCATGCATTTTGGACCAAGGAGATTCCCGGGTGATCATAAAATAATGACGCACATAATTAAGACAAGCTAGCACTTTCATTGGTCCACACACGATTGAGGAAATCCCGACCTCAACAGCTGGCGACGTTTATCGCACAAAAATCCAGACCTCACACTAGGGCAGGGGTTTAGCTAGAATTTGAAAACAGGGAGTCTCATCCAAATTTACCGTCCTAACACTTCAGGCCGGGGTCCAGGGGCCGCCTAGGCCCCGGAAGCTCTGGGGTTCTAGATGGCTGGAAATGGATTCTGGGCCATTTCTGGCACTCAAAATTGAATTGAATGGGCTATTGAAATTCATATTTTTTCACGACAATTTCCCAGTTTTTTCAATGCAAAAATTTCAGATTGGTGTTTTCATCAATTTTCATAGGGTTTGTGTGTGAATAATGTTGATGATAGAAGAGATAATATAATAAAAAACAAAACAAAAAATGTATTGCAGGCCGTTTTAAATTCAGAATTTGTATTTATTAATAAAATGTTTTTACCAACAGTGTTTAATGATGGTCAAAAATAAAAATTTTCAACATTTTATTTAATATTTTTCAAATTTATCAAATTGATCATTTTCAAATTTTGGTCCAGAGCAAATCATATCTGATTCTTCATTAATATTTGTTGCATCAAGATAATTTTGAAATAATAATACGTTCAGCTTGCGGCGATATGTTCATTTTGAGAAATGTGAAATTTTCCTGGAGTGGCATTAATCTTGTTTCAACAACTACAAAACGGAATGCACACTAGAGGACCACTTGCGAACGCTTAATATGGTGACATGACATGTTGTTGTTGTTGTCAAAATGTGCCGACTGTCCTGTCAAATGATAGAACGAAATACCTGAAATTCCTTGTTTCGTCTGTCCAGATTCCAGAGCTATTCGCCTGAGTACAAATCCGACATGACATGGTATTGTCGGCCTCGTTGTACTTCAACCAAGGGAATCTTTTAATTCACCCCGGGGAGAATTTTTTCACTTCTACGCGTATCTTCTTTGGAGCCGATGGTCCAGGATTTACGTGCCGTTCTGGTAAGCCTCGATTTGGAGTTCAAGCCAGGGAATTCCCAAACGGGGAAACAGCTGACGTCGCTGAATGCGCGGGACAACAACAACAACAACGCTCTTTTGTACGTCTTTTAATCTGAGTTAACCTGACACTTTTTTAACCTGATATCATTTTATTGCCTCTTTTAACACGGATTACATCTTTCAATCCAACCCGTCTCAATTATAATGATTTATGTTTACAAAAACGTACCACCCGTCTCAATTAGACAATACCCGTCTCAATGTCACATTTACAAACTTCCCGTCTCAAAGACGGGGAGACGCATTGCTGGCTAATACTATGCACTAGGGTATTATGTTATTCATACAGAGCATGCTATTCTGCAAGCTGTGCATTGAATACCCCCATGGGTGTTTTTATCCCAGGCATCTCCTGCATCAGATGCTCCACACTATTTCTTAGTCTGCTTTCACCTCGTTTTTGACATTAAATTCTTAACTTTATAAAACGAAGTGAACACAGAGCAACATTCAAGATTTTTCTGCAGCCGGTTGGCAAATAAACGCACTAAAAACAGTGAAGAACTGGAAAATGAGAGTCAGGCTGCAGTTGAATCCGTAGAAGAGTCCAGATGATGTTGCAGAAACACGCGCGAATCCAGCAACAACAACAACATCGGCCTACCTATATGACCAGTGTTCTTTACAGTTCCTCATTTGATTTTTTTGGTAAATTTGTCGATTTTATAAATTAGCAAAAAAATTTTAAGAAGAAAGGGTTAGGGTGCTTAGATGGTGTTTAGTACACATGCCCTCCTCAAGCATTGTCAAGAGTACATCTTAACACAAATTCAGATAGTACATCAAAATATTTTTTTGAAATATTGATCAGGGTTCGCACGCTTTACCCGTCATTAAATTTAAGGACTTTTCAAGGACCTAAAACAATTATTTAAGTACACACTTTCATCGGACATCTGGAAGAATGTGTGCACCAAAGGCCTGATATGCCTGCATACACGTGCGTGAGCAGAACTTTGCTAAATGGTGCGCAAAACTACAACAGCACTTCGTGAGTACATTCTCCACGAAGCGAAGGTTACCGCTCAAGAGTAATCCCCCTTGCCCGCAACTTCATGCTTAATATCTTTGAATAAAAATTCGGCTATTATTTTCGTTTCTTTTTTCCCAACCGCCATTATAATGAAAACTGCTTTTGATTCTTGTGTGTTTAGGTACCGTACATTCGTCTATTCCAACATTCACTACTTCATTTGCTATCAAATTACCGCCTATGATCTCGGGCTATCTTATGTAAACGTCACTTCCAACATTCAACTTTTGTGTCAATAATCAGATCAGAAGTACCATAATATCTTCACTAATAGTGTAAAAAAACTCACATCAATTACGTTATTTTATTGCAAAAGAAATTAGGTTTATTAAGAACCGTATATATTCCTATTCCGACTTCCACTTCAGTTGCTATCAAATTCAAGCACTGTCAAGGACCTACGGAAAAAATTCTAATTTTCAAGGACTTTCAAGGCCTTGAATTTTCAATATAAAAATGAAGCACTTTTACAAACTTTTAAGAACCCGTGATTTTCTAAAAGAGTCCTTTTGAAGGACGCAGTGAAGCCCTATATATAACACTGATGCATGGGATTAGGAGAGCCCAAACTCGTACATGTAGTTTACAGATTTCAGGATAAATTTACGTGGAAGGATTTAAAAAAAAACAACTAGTGTTTTTTTATTGTGCATGTAGGCAAATTGCTGTGCATTTACATGAGAAATTTAGGTGCACACTGTGCATGAATTTTTTTTACCCAAATTTGAGCCTTGCCTGGCCAATGACGACAGAAAGTAAATTATCGATTGTCTAATGGCGGGGGTCAGAGAATTATCACCACAAAAAATACTAAATGACAGCAACCATGCATCCTCGCGAGCCAGTGTATCGATCGATCAGTTAGGATCGATACACTGGCTTGGTTAGTTACTCATACGAGTTCTGGATATAAATAGAGCAAGGGCTTTCCTCTAAATCAACCCAATCAGTAAACGCACTAAGTTACATGTAGTTGATTAAGCCAATCCGCTGCGAGTTATGAGATGTGACAGGTTTGAATTTCATCGTGGGGGAAACTGCTTTGATATGAAGCTGAAATCGACATCGGAAATCAAAGCAAAAACCGCAGGCTTGGGATACCAAAACAAGCGCAGGGGATGAAATGTACGAGAATCATTGTATAATATAGGCATCTATTCATGAACTCATTTGAATCACCAAAAATGTCCAGGTAAACCCTCTTCAAGGATTTAGGATTTACCTGGACTTGTGAAGATGGCAACCATGAGACTGCACTGGTACCCCACCTTGTCCTGGAATAAAAATTCTCAAAAAAATCATCATATTGTGCTTACATCACAATGGATTACTGAATACTTTCCCTACATGTACATGATCAGACCCCTTTTCACAAGTTATGTTGTTTTCAAAAGTAATACATGTACAGCCGCTTTTCTTTAAATTTTTTCAAAATGTTGCTTTGACCGGACCTACTTTCGACAGAATACAAATCTCACCCAGCCCTGATATCACGATGTTCAGGGTCAAATTATCATGTGTCATCTGCGCACTTGACTTCACAGTGGAAAGACCAAGTGCGCACGTGATAATTTGAATCTAAATATTATGGTCAGGCGAGATTTGTATTCTATCAAAATAGGTCAGTCAGAGCAAGATTTGGAAAAAGGGAAAGAAAAGCAGCTGCATTGCTTTAGAAAATGACATATATGAAATTATTCAGTAATCCACTGAGTGTGAGGTAAGCAAAATAGAAGGGCCGGATTATGGCTGGCGGAATGTTGCAATATTCTATGACAAACAAATAAAATAATTCTCCTTTCTTTGAAGATAATAATTCTGTCTCTGGTTGCAAAATTTCATGCATCTAGCGATATTCAATGATTCCAAATAGACATTCTACCTAAACAGAAAATTTTAAATAGTTTAACACAATATATATTCAATTCTTTGAATATAATATTCAGTTCCTTGAATATAATATTCAATTCTTTGAATATAATATTCAATTCTTTGAATATAATATTCAATTCTTTGAATGAAGTATTCAATGTTCGGATTTTATATTCAATTCTCACTGGCAGTTAACACAGCCAATGGACGGGCGTCTTTCATTTCAGGTCGCCGCAAGAATGGCGAGCTCCAACCTCCAAATGATCGACCCTGCTGTCAAAAACGCCCTGGCATTCTCCACAAATTCGGTCTTCACCAAGCCATGTAGCCTTTGACGGATATTAAAAGTGCTAGATTATCAGAACTGCTCTGTATATCAACAACTTGAATTAACCAACTGCAGCGCATTTGGGGGGTTCGGCAGACAAAATAAAACAAAAATCAGTGACTATCGGTAGTTAAATAACTTTTCATCTCTTCACAACAACAACAACACTATATCAAAGCTAACGGTAGCGTGTTTGAAAACAAACAAGCAATGTTTGTTTTTCGGAATCAATTAATACCCACCCCACATTTATCCTCTCCGTAATTTCTTCAGCCATGTCACAATAACTATAATGATAGCTGCTTTCACAGCTTTCAAGCAAGGATTCTACCGACCTGAAAAACGTTAGCCAGGTGGATTGACTACTCAACTCCGCCACTTTACTTCGTTTATAGGCCGGTTTGCAAGCCTAAATGTCATTGGTCAAGTAAAAGCTATATCATGATTCCCTTTGAACATGTAAATATTACTGTTTGCAATGACTGAATACTATATTCAATGATTGAATAGTATATTTAATGATTGAATAGTAAATATTCAGTGATTAAATACTTATTTTCAATCATTGAATACTTATATTCAATGATTGAATAATTATATTCAACCATATTAAATCATTGAATATAAGTATTCAATCATTGAATATAAGTATCTATTCATTGAATATAAGTATTCAATAAATGAATAATTATATTCAATTATTGAATACATAGTTTCAATGCTATATATACTATATATCAGTTGAATTGAAAATATAAAACATTATTGAACATATATATTTTATATTCGTAAAAATATTCGTAAAAATTGAACAAATTGCTCGATTTTTGAATGTATAAAATGATTAATAGGATAAAAACGTGAAAAATTGAATATTGCATTGAACAGATCGCCTGCCATACTGGATGATTTTTGTTGTAATTTTTACTGATGCAAGGGCACCAGCGCAGCCTTGTGGTTGCAGTAATTTAGCGTTCTTTGACTGATAATTCTGACCCCATACATAACATAAGAGAATCTACAATATATTATCTGTCGTCATTGACCAGGCTTCTCAGAGGAAACTCTATAGCTAGGCCTATGGCTCTGTTATGTCTGATGATAAATCAAATAAAAATGTATTGTTTTGTAAACCCCGTAGGCCCCTAGGCCTGTGATGCATTTATTCATAAATGATCTCTTGGTGAATCTTAGTACACCAAAATCTCCAGTTCTATGGGACGAGCAAGTGCCCGGATTGGCATATGCTGATGATTTAGTATTATTGTCGACTGATAAGCATGATCTACAACGTAAACTAGACATACTCAATGATTATGTTCAACGTTGGCATTTATCAATCAATGTTGACAAGTCTAATGCGGTTGTATTTGGCCAGAATCAATGCTCCAGAGATGTTTACAATATTGGGGGTGTGCCATTGAAATGTGTAGCCAGTTATAAATACTTAGGTATTACTTTCCAGGGTAATGGAAACTTTAACAAGGCAGTATCCAACCTTACCTTAAAAGGTAAAAGGGCTTTATTCTCTTTGCGCAATTCGATCGACTCCTTTAACTTAAATGTGAACAGTTGCTGCGGACTGTTTGACTCGTTAATTAAACCTATTATACTGTTTGGCTCTGAGGTTTGGGCGGGATACTGCTTTGGTAATGGAGACATCCATTCAATGCTTTTTAAAAGCACAGAGGTGGAAAATGTACATCTTAGATTCTGTAAACAGTTACTTGGAGTTGGTTCAAAAGCTGTCAACTTGGCCGTTCTTGGAGAATTTGGTAGATTTCCTTTAGTACTCCATTCCATCACCAACTGCATTAATTATCTGTTTCACATATTTAACTCTGAACCTTCATCATTATTATATAAAGCATACTTGGAACAAGCAGAGGAAAGTAGATCTGGCACTACCAACAATTGGGTCCAGTTCATTAAAAAAAACCCTGATATCTCTCAAAAGCTATCACATCTGGGAAAATCAAGGCTGTAAATATCCGAAAGCTGCAGTCAGGTTTATTCTCAAGGAATTGCAGAAGGTATATAAAATGGATTGGAAAAATAATATTGAAAATATGAGTAAGCTTGATAGTTACAGAACCTTCAAAAGCAACTTTGAACAATCATCTACTATATTAAATATCCGTAATAAATCTTTGAGATCTGCTTTAGTTAAACTGCGCATAAGCGCACATCCGCTGCAGATTGAGAGGGGTAGATACTTAAGACCTAAACCACCCAGATGTGACAGACTTTGTACACATTGTAATATGGTAGAATCCGAGCTACACTTTTTACTTGAGTGTAGGCGTCACCTTGATAGAAGAATGGTTTTATTTTCCAAGTTACAGAATGTATCCCCAGGTATACAATCTATGAGCAATGATGCCATGTTTATATATCTAATGCGATCGAAGAATCCAGTTATTGTCCAAGCTCTAGCAGTGTATACAGCGGAGTGCTTCTCTACTTATACTGATCGCATTGTCAACCAACGTTAACTGACGAGTAATACTCATTTGGTTTATAATATACCCTTCTTGTCACTGACTTGAGTCTTAATGTACAGGTATCATCAGTGCAGAGCTCTTGAATACATTTGCTCGTTATCAGGGAGTAGCATCTGTTTCTCTATAATATACTATACATCACAGTACATCTGTATCTGTCATTACATACTAGACCGGTTAATATTTCATATAGATTTGTATATACGGACTTTGCTGTTACTACTACTGTTATGTTTTTGTCTTGTGTGTAATTGCCTTTGGCCCTCTGTGGCATATCTGTGCAAATAAATGATTCTGATTCTGATTCTGCAAATTTATATTCAAATTTGACTATCTACTTCGATTTCTTGACAAGCTCAAAGATAAACAGAAAATTTTAATTTTAAAGAATTTTTACCCTATGTCCGTATACATG
Source organism: Hanleya hanleyi (assembly GCA_036873755.1). Classification (NCBI taxonomy): domain Eukaryota; kingdom Metazoa; phylum Mollusca; class Polyplacophora; order Lepidopleurida; family Hanleyidae; genus Hanleya; species Hanleya hanleyi. The sequence goes on from JAVTVY010034083.1 coordinate 129,011, forward strand.
GTATAATTTGATTTTCCTAACAATTTTTAAGTACAAACGCATGGCGATTTGCTGTTTGGGGATTTTTGTTTTGCAGATTTTTTTTAGCAGATTTCCAAATCTTCCCTTTCTCTCTGCCGATTCGATCTGTAGCAGTATTCAAGATGATGATGCGAGGTATTTTTTAAAGATTAATATTAGGGATACTTTTGACTGTACAACGCATTATTACCTTTTCTTTGTGGATTCTATTGTTTCAGTAGATATCGTCTCGTTCGTCTTCCTGCCGCAATTCAACAAAGAGCACTTGCGCTCCCACGCCGAGCAATAATTGTATAGGGGGCGCTGTTAGAAGGATTTCACCCAATCAAATTGTGGAAAAATACATTTTCTGCGGGACTGATACAATGCGTTAGATATGGCGGTCTGTTCACGAAATTTGCGATTCTAATTTATTGTTTTTATATCTTTTGTCTGTTTTGAAAGTCAGATGACATCAAAACAGCTGACGAAGTCAAGAGGAATATCAAACGTATCCATTGCATTGTGGAATTGAATGTGAACAGATTTGAAATTATCAATTTGAGGCAATATCTCGAGCGATGGTGAAGTCCTAATTTTGTGCATCTTGTCACATGGCAATGTTTTGAAACTTGCACAACAACAACAACACCTTTGGCAATCCCTGTACTCTGACCAGATCTACTAGTACTAAGACGAGGTGGTTGCACCAAACGTTTGAAATGGCTGCCTTGGACTCGATGGCTCAGTTCACAGCCATCATGGACGAATGGGAAAAGGAGAAACCTCAAGGGAGGCCTGCAGAAATTATCCCAATTCTTAGAAGGTGATGCATTTATTTAGGAGGAACTTAGGGCCGACTAAACAGCTAAAGGTTGCTGTGCCTCCGAACCAGGCTCGAAGGCACAGGTCCACAGTTACGCATAATTGTGGAATACTTGATGGTGGATGCATATCCATATATTTTCAATAAATTATGAAAATTGATAGATATAATTATATTTTTACCTGAAATTATTTGTTCTTTCATCTTTGACTCAAATAAAGTCATTCCCAAGTCAAAACCCGAGTTACTGCAGTTACCATATCTTGATCTCTAGTGACAAGAGTGTAGGAAAATTTGCCGACCTATACTCTAGTGGGAGATGGAGTGTCGCATACCAAAATTGAGGACTGAAGGTACTGACTTGAATATCAGAAAATTCATTGAACCGTTTGTGTCTTTATCTGTGACACTGATCTATCTACGGTTGCAATTCTTTGTAAGTGGATACACTAGGTGGAGATGTGTCATGTACAAAACCTGATGTCGAGGTCAGAGGTCACATGTCAGTACCGTATGGCATAATCAGAAATTCATTGAGAACTGGGAATTTTTTTCTGAGTGGATTCATTAGAGGGAATGACGCGTATCATACCAAAATTGAGGTCAAGGTTAATGGTCACTGTGACTAGATAAGAAAATCATCAAAATAAAAAAGAATTCTTTCAGATCCTGTCATTGAATTATTAGAGGGATTACCATAGATACATTGATGGGCATCTTCTGGGGACACGGTGTGTCACATACCAACATTAAGGTCAAAGGTTGAAAGTCACTGTGACCCCAAAATCAGAAAATCTTCAAAAATAGCATTTTTTTTTGTGTTTGGTCAATACATTATAGGGAGACGATATGTCACATACCAAAATTGAGATAAAAAAAATGTGCGGATGTATATTGAAGCCAATTTTGGCTCATAAGTTGTCCAACACCGGACACCAAAAGGGGACTTAAGGATTTATTCCATCCATCATTCCATCACACTATTCTTGTTACTGCAATATAAAAAAAACCTATTCTTCTGATCGACCTCAGTGGGTTGGTATGAGTGAGAGGATGGCTGGGATTCTTTTTTGGCAACCTGTGTAAACCAATATGGCCACCTTGGTCTTGACGCCTATTCAGCCATGCTACATCAGCTTGTCACTGCGAAAACCCCAAAAATGATTTGTTTGATTGACCTAAAACTTGATTAGTGTCCAGGGATTCATAGAAGTCCAAAATTTTGCCACCGGATACTGAAATTTCAGTATTTTTTTTTACCTCAATTGAGTTTTTATCAGTTTTTGCCACCGGCGTCCTGATTGCTATTGACTTTTTTTGTGTTTTTGCCGCCGCCATATGTAATGGTTCTGAGAAAGAGTTTAAAGCTTAGAATAAAGTAATATAACATCAAATTTGACATAATCATTGAACTGTCTTAATTTAATTGAACAAGAATAGAATATTCCATCACCACAAAGTCAGCCTCCTAGGGGTGCAGTCTATCGGAGATGGCTCAATTCCCATCTCCTACCGACAACTGCACCCCAATTACTAGCATTGTTTCAGTTATGAAACTATTTTTGTCAATTTAAATAATCCATATCCTTCCTAAATTTGGAATGAACGAGATCTGAATCGTGATATTTAATCCCAATCAGGGGTTTTCCCTAAAATGTTGAACAGGCCTCGAAATAAGACAGCACGGGGTGATCAAAAATTTATCCCCTGATTTTTGGTCCAGGTGATCGATTTTTTGATCTCCTAGTAGATCAACCAGGTAACCAATCGATCACCTAAAACTATAGAGATTTCATGTTGTACATGTATGAATGGATTGGTTTTTCTTTTAAAGTGGAATTGTGCAAAATGACAATGTGCATGCCAATTTACTAAATTCATTTCAGGAAATATATCCAAGATAAAACTTGACATTTTAAGAACGTGTTTTACTCCTTCCTGACTGTCTCTTAACCCTACTATTAATAGTGGTGTCGATGTCCGAGTGCCAGGCTGTCAAGCAGTGTTGAACCTTTCGAAATGGGTTCAAAAACGATGACACTCAAGTCGTTGGAATTGACAAATAAAATGAAATAATGGATAGTATTTGATGCACGATACATTAATTTGAAACCCTAAAAATACATTCGGAACATATTTGGCATTTTACAGCTTCAGAAATATTTAGGAAACGCAATTTGACAAAAATATTGTATCGTAAAACTCACGTAAGAAATTTTATCACTTTCAGATTACTACCGATGGACGGTCTGTTTTGCTTCATTCCGACTAAATAACTCATCTAAAATCGTATAGATGTCACGATGTGTATTCCTGATTACACTTAGGATAAAGAATACTGAAAATTTATTAAACATTCGGTAAAAATCCTGTTGTTTACGTGACGCATGGTTTTGGTGAGCGAAGCCAAACGCCAGAATTTGTGATTCTGTCTAATTCGACCACCGCGCATGCGTACTCAAGCGATATTTAATTTTTGACCAATCAGTAAGTCGGGTTACGTCAAGTGATCAGGTTTTCGCGGGAATGAATGAAAAGAATTTAAAACACATGACCATTTTACCCAATACAGGGTTCGTACGGGTGCTTGAAATCCTTGAAAGTGCTTAAATTTGCAAATTACATTTTCCAGGCCCTTGAAAGTGCTTGAAAATCCATGTTTTGTAAAAGGTCCTTGAAAGTGCTTAAATTTTATTATTTTGTGCAAAATATTTATTTCTGGATAACAATTTGGTGATCTGTGAAGAACTTGTGAATCGATTGAAGTTTTTGTTCAGTAAAAACGAAGTCTGTCGAGTAGGGCCTAGCATAGCGCGTATCTGACGATCTCCTCGAATTTCCCTGACAAGGGAGATAATTACATAGTAGCACATTGAATGTGTAAAGAGAATGCTTATCTCCCTTTGTAAACTCTCGCGAGAGTTGTATTTCGTCTGCGACAAATCTCGCGAGACTTCGGTTTTGCTCTGAAATGGCGGGACGCTGGTTTTATTTTTTTTTCGTAGTCTTCGCCTTTATTTGTATTCAGTTGACCGTGACCTTGGCCTGCCTGGTAAATGTTTATTCAGAGAGTGTTGGCTGGTCGATGAACAGTATAAAGACTGGATAGAACAAGTGGGCGATAAGCGCAAAGCTCGCTGCAAACTTTGTTTAAAAGTGTCCAACATGGGTGATTCGGCGGTCTCCAGTCACATGAGAGGGCAAAGACATCAGAGTTTAGCTGGGCAAAAACTCACGATGAAGGATTTCCTCGCCAGAAGCTCTACTAGTAACAACAACAACAACAGCAGTTCTGTTGATATGCGTACTGTTACAGCTCATACCACCACAAGTACCGATTTAACAGTAGTAAGTCGTTCAGTTTTATCATGCATCACGCACTCTTAGTCTAACTTTTACGTAAGGGTATCGTTGACAGTCAAGTTGTTGTCAATTTTGGGTCTCCCAACTGGAAATTTGAATTTCTCATTTTTTTTGTAATCACCTCCTGTTGTTGAAGTTAGGAATATTTACATTATCGTAGTTGAGGTCACGTTACTATTACAAAAAACATTGATTGCATGTAGATGGGAAAGATTATGGTTTGTCGAGACAAAAAAATCCTTGCGATAGGTTACAAATTTGACCCATAAGGTGCTTGAAAGTGCTTAAATTTGTTTTTATTTTGGTCCTTGAAAGTCCTGGAAAATGATTTCAAAATAAGTGTGGGAACCCTGCAATAACATCGACGCATTTCTACTACGTGACCCAGATTCTTGTGTGTAAATGGAAACACGAGTTGTTGCCCTTCAATTTTTTTACCGTGAACGTGGAGAATGTGTTCCTGCAAACGATCTTGTAAACAAGGTGCGTTTTTACTCGTTTTAACGAACTTTTCTGAATAAATGACACGCGTACGTCTAAAAAAAATTTTTAAACGGAGTTGTTGGTCGAATTACGAGTTTTAGCATTCACCGGAATTGAGTTTAAAGCTGAGAAATTGAATATTTACTGTGTTAAATGCACACACTTCAGTTTTTTTACAGTCCGAATTGAGTTTCCTAGTGAATTTTGCCACCGAATACCGGTGGCAAAAACCGACGTGTATGAATCCCTGGACTGTCATGATAGTGGTTTGGTATGAATAAGAGGATGGCTGGGATTGCTTTTCAGCAACCTGCATAACCCAATATTGCTTCCAGTTTTATCCCCGTATACAGGCATGCTAGAATAGCTTGTTACTGCAATAACTCAAAAACAATTTGTTCAATTGACATTAAGGTGAAATGCAAAGGTTTCCTTATTTTTCTTTTAATGTTCTTCATAAGTTGGTTAATGTTGAAACTACATGTATCAGCCTGTGTATGTCTTTTGGTTTGATTTAAAGTATTTTGTCTCTTAGTACATGTATTTTTATAAAAGTGCTCCAAAGTTGGTATCTGAAGCTGGGTAGTTATCAAAAATAAAATCTGCATTGCTTATCTACCCTTGATTGACACTGATTTGTGACGTCACATCAGACCACCTGGCTGGACGTCAATACTTGAAACTTTCATAAAAAATTTATTCTCTGTGAATGATGATGATGTTCGATTAACTTAAATAAAATGTAAATATATCGATCAATTACAAGAGACATTTCTCTGTGCATAAAATCACGAGGTCAACCTGTCTTCTCGGACGCAGCTGTGGTCTGAGGCTGACATTTCAAACATACGATTGAATCTATGATTGGTTAGTACTCAGATCAGAGAAATGTAAGTGTTGTCCCCAGATCTACATGAACGACAAGTAAAGGTGGGAACTTCCGAAGTGGTTTGGGCCTTTCAATAATATCACTTGGAATACGAGTCCGCGGACCTGTTTTTATGACGAAATGCAATAAAAATGAAAATTGACTATTTTTTAAGTTATGTTTGCATGGCTGTTGGTACTATTCTCTCTCCACAAACCAGTTTTTCGTGGAAAAGTCTCAGAGAGTTGAAGTGATGAAGAGAAGCTACGTGAAATATCGAAAATCCCTGTATTACGAAGAATTTATGTATTCCATATTTATCTCCAATTGTGAAGAGCACATGGGTTGTTTAAAACAGCAACCGAAATGCCCAGATATATGAAATAGGAAGTTGGCTATTGAATTTACATATTACAATTTTCGGTTTATTGAACGTTGATCTAATATATATCACAGCCCGAACAAGCAATAAAATAACAAACAATGCTTGTATTCAGCTGATAATTGATGATGAAATTTAACCTTAGCTTCCGAAGCCCATCTTGGTCATGAATTTTGATCTCCCTTCATTCAGGGGGCCTTGAAAGCATGTTACAAGACCACCATTTTATATTTCTGGAGAGATGAGCGTCGTTAAAGTATTGTTCTTGTACTTCATGATGGCAAGCCCACCCATACAAAAACTTTTTCTCAACGTATCCATCTGCTATGACCCTAAACCACTGTGCACATCAAAACATAATGAGTGCTGGACTTTAATAGGAGATATGTTAAGTTGCGGACTTGATATTGGATGAAGTGATAGAGTTTGAAACTGACAGTAAAATATATTTGGTAAGATAAATGTTTGATAAAGTCAATGATGAGTGCTTATCAAAATGTTTGCAGAGATCATATATCTCCGAACTTGTTGTGAATTGCACATGAAAGCATATCTCCAATAAATGACATTAACTTTAACTTGATGGATAAGTGAGATAAAAGGATGATTTGGTTTGTCTTTTTAGGCTTGCTGAGCTGGTCGAGAAGGAGACGGAAGGTTACTATAAAATGGACCCCGATCCTTTTGATGATCGTCATCCAGGTTTGTGACCGGGCTGATAACATTGACAGTCATGACCAGAGTCTAACAAATAATATGAACATGACTGCTGTCTGCTTGCATTCATTCATGTTCTGCATGTTACATGTATAAGATTTGCTCTGTCTGTATTTTATGGATGATAGCTAATCGCCTTAGTTACATGTTTACCACATTGAACATACATACCAGTTGTACTAAAAGAGATGTGAACTGTGTTAAGACAGTAAGACAACCTTTATTTACCGTCAGTTATTTTACAGAAAACATTAGCCTTTGGCTATTTACCGGCAAAAGGGTTAAATATGGATATAAAAGTGAAGTAAACGAGTTGCCTGTACCATAAAGAGAATTAAAACTACTTGCATATACTGTATGTACAGCCATTGTTATAAAATCAAAGTAAAGGAGTTGCATGTAAGTTATTTTGCTATAGTTGAGCAAGGGAGACAACTTAAACTAAGGGAGATAATCAGTGATGCTTGACCATTATTTGGAAGAATGAACATCTTGAAAACCTGTGTTTTTGTATGATGCAACTACATGTGCAATGCATGTTCCCAGTACTTCAACCAGAACCCTGTCAAAACCAACCATATTACCTGGTCCCAAGCATGGTCGATTTACACAGGTTTCACTGTATTTTGAATCTTGACAAATCAGAAACCTGTCAAGCCTGATACTATAACCTGATCCCAAGCACGGTCAGCATACATAGGTTTCGCTGTACTTTGAACTCTATTGAAACCGACACTATAATCTGGTCATAAGCACAGTTGGTATACACAGGTTTCACTATAGCGTATTTGAACCTTGATAAACCAGAAACCTGTTAAAACTGATACTATGATCTGATCCCAAGCATGGTCGGTTTATGCAGGTTTCACTGTACTTTGAACCTCGATAAACCAGAATTCTGTCAAAACTGACACTATGATCCGGTCTCAAGCATGGTCGGTTTACGCAGGTTTCACTGTAATTTGAACCTTGATAAACCAGAACCCTGTCAAAACTGATACTATAATCTGGTCCCAGGTATGGTCAATATGTAGAGGTTTCACTGTACTTTGAACCTTGATAAACCAGAACCCTGTCAAAACTGACACTACAATCTGGTCCCAAGTACGGTCAGTATATACAGGTTTCACTGTACTTTGTTTTTCATGCATTAACAGGGTGAGTGTCATTTTGATTTTCTTATTGAATTCTTATTCCATGTAGATAGTGATTATGATGGTTATTTTCAGGTCGTGCTAACCCCACGTGTTCTCTGGGCCATCTACTGAAGAATCTGTTCAAGAATGAGGACTTTATTAATAAGGTAATTGATACTATGGTGAAGTTAGTCTTTGTAGTTGATGAAAGATAATGCAAAATAGTAACACTGTCGAATACGGCTTTTCAATTTGGTTACCATTACAACCTTCTAATTTCTAAGACGGGAAGACGGGTATCTGGCTAACACCCCGCTGCCCTGCCTAGATTGCAACTGCCCTGCCTATCGATATCTTTAATTGAAGAGCTCTTCTTCGATCATATCCGTGTAATTTCAGCTTGTTGGAGAGTACCTGATAGGAGCAAGAGACCAATCAGAACTCCATATTGTGGCTTGTCGTTTGCTGCTCGATATCACCCCAGGCCTGGAGATCGCCACCCTATTTGAGGAGTCGGTGAGTTCAACTTCGACAGCATGGAAAGTCTTCATTTCAAATTTCTTTCCTGTAATGTTGTAGCAACTTTAGTGCTATTCTAAGAATGAATTTTTCTGAGTTCCAGTACTAATTGGCTTCGCCAGGGTTTCTTGAGAGGGGGTCGTTTCGAATGCTTACTTAACATAGGAAAATAACGTACAGTTCGATGCTGCGAGTGGGTCGTTCGCACCCAACGGACCCTCTCAATGACACCCTTGGTACTTAGAATTAAAGCTCCAAGTATGTGTAATATTGAATATTTGGAATTTTCTCTGCAGGACACATTGGTGCGAAGACTGTTCGAGTGGGCAGTCAGTGCAGAGGAACCCCTGAGGTCCTACTCTGTCGGACTCCTTGCAGGAGCTATGGAGATACAAGACCTGGCCACAAACTTCAAAGAGTCAAACGCTAGCCTCGTAAGTCCACATACATTACTTGTCTCTCGATAAAACTTGACTTTTATTGAGAGAATATTATTCTCTGAAATCAGAGAATATGTTGGGGGAGATCTATTGGGGCTCCAATATCGGGACTTACAATGCGGATGGATATGACAATGGATCAGTTGCACATTATTGAGAGAACAAAGAAGAGCCTGTCTGTTCATGGACCAGTGACTTCAGCTGATCAGCTACTGAGTTGTCTAATTTCACTTTCCCCTGTCTTCCAACCCTGGAGACTCTCTTAAACGGTTGATAACTGGCATAATTATATACATATGTACTGTATTTTCCCAGAATTCAAGCATAATGACACTTTCTTCGAATTTTGGGAAAATATAGTACATATGTATAAAATTATGCCAGCTGTCACCAGTTCAAAATAGTCTCCAGGGTTAAAAGATAGAGGAAAGTGAAATTATGCAACCCAGCAGCTGATCAGCTGAAGTCACTGGTTCGTGAACAGACAGGCTCTTCGTTGTCCTCTCAATAAGGTGCAAATGAGCCATTGAAAAGAAAGCTCGATGGACATCATCTGATAGTCTGGTTAGTCTTGAAGGTGTATCCCTTCTAGAGTTTTCCAGCTGATATTCAGACTGGATCCAGCCCCTATTTCATAATGTATTTTTATGGGGAAATAAATGAAAGTAACTCTGCATAGAGAAATGCCTGAAACAGGGACTGAATGCAGCGTCACAAGGGAGCTAGCTTTGACAAGGAAAAGTGCACAGTATATTGTGCACTTGTTTTCGCCAATGAAAATTCCATATTCTGCCCTGCCCCTGACTCGAAGGATTTGCTTGGTTCATTCATATACCATTGTATACACACGCTGGGAGCAATGCATTCATGTGACATCAACAATGGAAATGATGTTACTACCATGGCTTCAGCAGTGGGAAACCGAATAACCAGGGGTAGAATTTCGCAAAATTTTGCGAGAAGTAGCTTAGTTTGCGAGAATCCAAAGAATCCAAATTTGCGGACTTTGGATTCCCAGTGGCGCAGTTAATGAGAATCCAAATTTCTCGCACCCAGCATTTTGTGACCAGTTGCCACTTTCACCAGTGCTGGTCACTCTCAGGAGGGTGGTTAGCACACCTAAAATAGCACACCTTAAATTAGTTCAGGTGAGTGATTGGTTATCTCCATTGATGAGCAGTATTCAACCTAAACATTTTTGCTAAGTGGTAAGTATATATACTCTGAATATTATTTCTTTTGTATCTTTGTATTGGATATGAAAAAACCCCAAAACAATTGGGATTGTCTGCATTGCAAAATAAATAAAAAATAATGATAAAATAAAAAAATAAAAAATAAAATCTGGCCACCCGCCTCATTTCCTGGCAAGCAGTAAAACAAACAATTAGTATTAAAGGATTTTTATCAATATTTTTTTTCTCTCTGGAATATGTGTCAAAAGAGTTAGTACTTAAGTAAGAATTTTTTTAAAATTTTCTTCCTAGTCCCATGTGGGCGTATTTAAGCCTGTTTGGCAGCTCTATTTAGCTCCCAGTCAGATATGCATATTTGTGGAATGAAAGCGAGGCCGCCAATCTGTGACGTCACAGACACGATAGCTCATTAATGAGCAATTTAGTATGGATTACATACTGGGAGAGAGTTAATCAGCTGTGACAAATCCAATTATCGGCTTTATCTGAACTGTGATTTTGTGGGCCCGATTTTGTGGAATTCTTCACAATTCGACTCGAGAATACTACCGCCTTATTTAACAGTGTAAATTGACTCCAAGATGCCGTATTGTGCCGCTAAAAATAGCTCACGTCAGAACTTTTAGGAGAGGGTATTTGAAAGTCAGGCGAGTGGTTGCAATATAATACAATATAAAATATGACCGTTTACGTGAGCTAAATATCACTCTCGTGTCATGAATCTACTAGACTGTTTGCGTGCAGATGAGCTATCTGATAATGTCACCAGCACTCGTTGTGCGAGAAATTGCTCCCCCCCCCCATGTATCTGCGAAAAGTCGAGAGCAAGACAGCTAGAAAGTCGCAATTTGTTCTTTCCTATCAATTACGCTAGCTGGACGGCATATTCCTACTGGAAATATTTATTGAACACAGATCTGCCAGAAGTAAAAGAAATGAACTAAATCTTTACGGTACATGATACCTAACGTCGTGCTTTCAAACTGACCTGAACGAAAGAGAAAACTCCAAAAATTGGGATACGTCTCAGTGTTGAAATTTCAACAGGTAGGCCTGGACTAACAAGTTATTTCAATCATTGTCTAAATATTTATTCATTCTATGCATAGGAGGCCTATATATAACGTCCGGCATAGATAATAAATAACATACCAGTATATGTGTTTACAAGTCGACCTTGTTCCGTGTGTGACGGTTTGTCTGCTTCCCTGTGTTCCACCTCATTTCGGTCGTTTGGTACGGGTTCAAATTGATACGGCAGAAGGTCAAGATGTCCATTTATGTCCTCTGTATATAGATCATCATCGAATCGTTTTTCCATTAATTATACAGCGATATACGTGATGGAGTAATCACGAATCCACAGCTTAAAGGTGAACTGCAAAGCTTTTAATTTTATCTAAGGCCTTTTTTTTTTTATTAATTGGTTTACGGATTTTTCTGGCAAAAATGTCCAGATGGAGGATGGAAAAAAATAAAAATAAAATCAAGCCTCCACACTTTATTTATTTTTACTTTCTGACAAACTTCTTAGACACGAGAGGGCGGTCAAAAAAAAATGATATGTCAAATCCAGGTAATAGCCAGTGTAATAATTACAAGACATTTACCAAAAGATCAATGACGGACGTTTCCTTCAACCAAGCGACAATATCAGTCGCTTTGCGTGAAACCAACACTTCAATAGGGGTGTTGACAGGACAAGTCATGTTTCCTGCTGTTATTTTGGACAGACAGGCCGGCAGATATGTCGTCAGTTGTCACTGATCTCCTTCAAGACCAAGTCCCCCACCGTCCCAGCAGTTACTGGACCGACAAAGCCCTTCAAAAGGACGGTCGCGTCCTGTCTAAGAGTCAGTGAAAACCACCGCGAAGCCGAACCCGCCATCTTGGCTTCAAACACTGCGCCGTTGAAATGATGTCATGTCTGGCCCCCGAACTACAGCCGAAGGTAACATGGAAGTCGGAAACCACCACCACTGTAACCAAGGGAAGTAACCCGCCTCCAAGACCAAGATGTCTGCAGAGTGTGAGAGTGTTGAACTCGTGCGAACTCGAGCGTGAAGAATTTATATAAGATGTTTTACGCACAGCAAGTATTAAAATGAGACCAATATTGCGAATTTTATGTTTTTATTCTTCCGACAGAGAGGTCAGCAAATGTGACACGTCGGCGGATACGACAGAAATAAAAAAAAAATCGAAAATCCAATTTTATTTTTATTTCACTTTTGGCAAAATGAAGGTCGGCGGATCCGTAAACCAATCAATAAAAAAAAAAAGGCCTAAATTGTTGCTTATATACATCTTGTCTTATAGTGGGGCGGATAACCAGTATAACACTTCAAATGGTGATACAAGCATGAAACTTGATATAAATATCCCCATTGGATATTTATTCAAGAAAATTAATTGAGCCATCAGAAAATCCAAGATGGCGGCCATTTTCAAGATGGCCGCCAATATTAACCATTTAAATACACATACTTTATTATTATGGTGTGTTTTCGGCTTGGATTAAGCTAGCAAATCTATGACTGAGGTTCTTCCAGATAATTCCATGAATCCAATGTTTTACAATTACTCTGGAACACTCTCATGCATCAGTTAACTGGAAATCCAATATGGCGGCCATCTGCTAGTGTGGGTGCCGAATGCACCACAAATAACAATTTTAAAACCACGTGAACGACTTATCTCGCAGATTGTGACCCAGAATGCTTGATAATACATTCATGCGCATGGAATTGTATAATCTAACCACAAAAACCAAGTAGCCAGTCCATTCCCTAAACATATAACTTAGTCAGAACTCAGTAAAACACTGGTCCGGTAAGCCATATCCACAGTTTAATAGCGTAAACTCGGACTGATTTTTTCCTACTACAGTAGTAGGAAGAGGTGAATTTCTGTCACATTCTGCCGCGCCCAGAGTTATCTGTCCCTGAATAGGTGGAGTCACGTGAAGCTGAGTCACATCCGGTGACGTCACTTCCGATTTAAAGGTCACATGTGCCCTACGGGCTATAGGGTACAGGTGTACCACACATGCTCTAAGGCGTTAGAGCTAGTTAATATAGGGCGCTAAGGCATAAAGCTAGGGCGTTAAGGCATTAAGATAGGGCGTTAAGGCGTTGAGACAGCTGTTAGGGCGTAACGACTGGCGTTAAGGCGTTAAGATGAGGGCGTTAAGGCGTAACGACGACCGTTGATGGGCATCACTGCATTTCGATGAATTAGTGTCAATTCCATGGAATATCTAGAACAATCAGAGCTTCCGAGCTATTTCACCAGGGCGTTGAAGCGTTAATCTGGACGTTGGGCAGCATATCCCAAAAACCTGCCCAGTCGACGTTCAACCGTCAACGTGGGTTATACATGCTCTGAGTGCAAATGCACATTCATCAGACATTACGATATGATGAGACACCAGAAGAATATACATGGGATTAAAGACACCGAGGAGCCCACTGAAACAGATACTGAGAATATGCCAAACTGATTCTGAGAATCCATTGACTGATACCGAAACAGAGATTGTTGAGATTCTATCTACTGATATAGAGATTTTGAGCTCAGATAGTCGGGCTTGCATCCCAGGGAAGTGAGGAAGAACCTACCTTCTGGGATTGTATTGTGACAGCAGCTATTAATACTCACGCTGCAACGATCGAGGACGCCGGGCAGGATAAATTATAACAAATGCGTCCCTGCATCAGGAAAACAGCCATGGCGATCTATGACCAGTATACCCTGCTACCGTTTGAAATCAAAGGCGACCCCACACACACGCGTCACCTGGAAGAGAATATTAGGCTACCACCCACCAAGGCCCTGCAAAATGCGATAAAAATGCGCAAACAGTTGTTCTAGGACATGTTGCCCTCACAGTATCCAGGCTCTCCTACGACGATTAGAACAAACGGATCAGAGCGAATATGGTTGAAGATTGAACTTTCTGAAATGGCGAATTCTGATCGGACAAGAGCAGCATCTAACAGGCAAGAACGAATATGACAGATGCAGCGCCAAATTGTGGCTTCTGTTTGGACAAGAACATACCTGTGTTGTAAACATATCCAAAGCGGCTCCCCCAGCTTGGGTATGATGTAACATTGGGGAGAAAATCTATTTGAAAACTTGTCAACGAGGTGATCTTTCTTTCTTTCATCTGTCAGCACCGTGGCGTCAAATGTTATGCTAGGGCGTTAAGGCGTTGAGATAAAGCATTGACGTGCGTTAAGATAGGAGTTAAGGCGTTGCGCGGGATTCCTCTTCTTTCGCTGCAAGTACTGCTATGCATATAACCTTGAAGTGCCTGGGGCCTATCATCATCTCAGAAACTCCCCTTTCTCTACTACTCCTCATTGCGCATGCACATGTGTGTCACCACCAGTCTGGCTCTACCAGATAAGAGATTCAATGGGATACCACTCATGTTTGGATACAGCCTGAGGCTAGTGGTTTACAAACGACCTTATATGACCAATCATTTACTCACCATCGTTAGTGCGTCGATGCGTTAAGACGGGCGTTGAGCACGCCTCACTCACTCACTCACTCACCCCCATTCCTCCTCCTGTTCCACTTCCTCCTCCTACTCCTCTTCCTCCATACACAACTACGCACATACGCTGAGTTAAAGCTAACATGTAGCCAGATCGAACATGGGCCGTATGAACCCATGTACTCCAAGATCCTCATGATACTCATATGAACAGTCACAATCAAAGCGTGACTGAGATACATCATTCTTTAGATGACGACTTTACAACGAATATTATGGATTAAGAATACTGATCAGCGATACGGATTTGATATTTTTGGAACATCATGATGTCTTGCCGGCATCATTGAAAACTGTTGACCGCTTCTCTCTTGCAGGAAACAAGCCTATGTTTATGTATACTATGATTGTCTTTTTGAATTTGGTGATAATACTGTTATATGGAATATGGAATAGGTCTTTGGATTATGGACGCGGATATTCTCTAATGGACGACGGCTGAATTATGAATGACGGACCAGACGCTTGTAATACTTTACCCTTCCGAATCACCCCGATTTCCCAGGCGCATATCGCTCCCAGTCTGACTGTACTCCACGAGTGCTTGACTAGTACACCTCACACGACCCATTCGGACCAATATTGGAACATCTCGACACAACGTCCATTCGAATGCCCTTTTTCCACTGCGCATGAGCAGATGGACGGTATTTCCACTACACACCCGTCCGGACGGATTCTCCCCAACGCATGCTTCGACATAACACACCGCACGACCCATTCGGACCAATATTGTTACATCTCTATCCCAGAAAGGTCAATTCCAATGTCCTTTCCCCACAATTGCCTGCCTGCGCATGCGCACCATATCCCTATACTTTCACTCCACACCAGCCCAGTCCACGAGTACTTCAAACTGATACCTCACACGACCCAATCGGATCAATAGTGGTCCACCACAAACCCAAAACGTCGACGCCGATCTGCCTATGCACGACGCATGCGCATTCAGAACTTGCAAAAATCACCCGGTGGTCACGAGACCCTACCATCGCGTTCTACATGGCAAGACAGAGAAAACAAGATGCCATAGCAAAATCCATAGCAAAATCCAAAAGAAAAAAATGACCACCCCATTACTCCTACCCCAAACATACATTTCCTGGAGATTAACATTGAAGTACTTGGGATCTTATTTAGGGGCAGATAACTCTTGCTGGATCGTCACGTGACCGGAAGTGACCTTTGACCCGGAAATGACCTTTGACTCAGATGTGACCTCTGACCTGGAAGTGACGTCATCGGATGGGACGTTAGCTCCATTTGACTCCACATATTCAGGGGCAGATGACTCTGTGCGCGCAAAAATGTGACAAAATTTCAACTCTCCCTACTACTAATATGGGAATTTTGGATTTTTAGCCCACCATCACCAGATGGTGGGCTGTTCAAATCGCCTTTCGTCCGTGGTCCGTCGTCCGGCGTCCGTCGTCCGTCCGTAAACATTTCTTGTTATCGCGATTTCTCCGGAACTACTGCACGGATCTTTCTGAAATTTGGTACACAGGTTCCCCTTGGGGTCTAGTTGTGCAGATAACTTTTCTGGCCCGATTCGAAAATCCAGTATGGCCACAGGGCGGCCATCTTGGATTTCCCCATGAAACCTTGTTATCACGATTTCTCAGGAACTACGGCGCGGATCTTTCTGAAATTTGGTACACAGATTCCCCTTGGGGTCTAGATGTGCAGATACCTTTTCTGGTCCGATTCGAAAATCCAATATGGCCGCAGGGCGGCCATCTTGGATTTCCCCATGAAACCTTGTTATCGCGATTTCTCAGGAACTACTGCACGGATCTTTCTGAAATTTGGTACACAGGTTCCCCTTGGGGTCTAGTTGTGCAGATAACTTTTCTGGTCCGATTCGAAAATCCAATATGGCCACAGGGCGGCCATCTTGGATTTCCCCATGAAACCTTGTTATCGCGATTTCTCCGGAACTACTGCACGGATCTTTCTGAAATTTGGTACACAGGTTCCCCTTGGGGTCTAGTTGTGCAGATAACTTTTCTGGTCCGATTCGAAAATCCAATATGGCCTCAGGGCGGCCATCTTGGATTTCCCCATGAAACCTTGTTATCACGATTTCTCAGGAACTACTGCGCGGATCTTCCTGAAATTTGGTACACAGATTCCCCTTGGGGTCTAGATGTGCAGATACCTTTTCTGGTCCGATTCGAAAATCCAATATGGCCACAGGGCGGCCATCTTGGATTTCCCCATGAAACCTTGTTATCGCGATTTCTCAGGAACTACTGTACAGATCTTTCTGAAATTTGGTACACCGGTTCCCCTTGGGGTCTAGATGTGCAGATACCTTTTCTGGTCCGATTCGAAAATCCAATATGGCCACAGGGCGGCCATCTTGGATTTCCCCATGAAACCTTGTTATCACGATTTCTCAGGAACTACTGCGCGGATCTTTCTGAAATTTGGTACACAGATTCCCCTTGGGGCCTAATTGTGCAGATACCTTTTCTGGTCCGATTCGAAAATCCAATATGGCCACAGGGCGGCCATCTTGGATTTCCCCATGAAACCTTGTTATCGCGATTTCTCAGGAACTACTGCACGGATCTTTCTGAAATTTGGTACACAGGTTCCCCTTGGGATCTAGATGTGCAGATACCTTTTCTGGTCCGATTCCAAAATCAAATATGGCCACAAGGCGGCCATCTTGGATTTCCCTATGAAACCTTGGTATCGCGATTTCTCAGGAACTACTGCATGGATCTTTCCCAAATTCGGTACACAGGTTCCCCTTGGGGTCTAGTTGTGCAAGATACCTTTTCTGGTCCGATTCGAAAATCCGATATGGCCACCAGGCAGCCATCTTGGATTTCCCCATGAAACCTTGTTATCACGATTTCTCAGGAACTACTGCGCGGATCTTTCTGAAATTTGGTACACAGATTCCCCTTGGGGTCTAGATGTGCAGATACCTTTTCTGGTCCGATTCGAAAATCCAATATGGCCACAGGGCGGCCATCTTGGATTTCCCCATGAAACCTTGTTATCGCGATTTCTGAGGAACTACTGTACAGATCTTTCTGAAATTTGGTACACCGGTTCCCCTTGGGGTCTAGATGTGCAGATACCTTTTCTGGTCCGATTCGAAAATCCAATATGGCCACAGGGCGGCCATCTTGGATTTCCCCATGAAACCTTGTTATCACGATTTCTCAGGAACTACTGCGCGGATCTTTCTGAAATTTGGTACACAGATTCCCCTTGGGGCCTAGTTGTGCAGATACCTTTTCTGGTCCGATTCGAAAATCCAATATGGCCACAGGGCGGCCATCTTGGATTTCCCCATGAAACCTTGTTATCGCGATTTCTCAGGAACTACTGCACGGATCTTTCTGAAATTTGGTACACAGGTTCCCCTTGGGATCTAGATGTGCAGATGCCTTTTCTGGTCCGATTCGAAAATCCAATATGGCCACAAGGCGGCCATCTTGGATTTCCCTA
Organism: Hanleya hanleyi; assembly: GCA_036873755.1. Classification (NCBI taxonomy): domain Eukaryota; kingdom Metazoa; phylum Mollusca; class Polyplacophora; order Lepidopleurida; family Hanleyidae; genus Hanleya; species Hanleya hanleyi. The sequence continues at coordinate 146,979 of JAVTVY010034083.1, forward strand.
TGAAACCTTGTTATCGCGATTTCTCAGGAACTACTGCATGGATCTTTCCCAAATTCGGTACACAGGTTCCCCTTGGGGTCTAGTTGTGCAAGATACCTTTTCTGGTCCGATTCGAAAATCCAATATGGCCACCAGGCAGCCATCTTGGATTTCCCCATGAAACTTCGTTATTGTCATTTCTCAGGAAGTACTGCATGGATCTTTCTCAAACTTGGTACACAGGTTCCCCTTAGGGTCTAGTTGTGCAAGACACCTTTTCTGGTCCGATTCGAAAATCCAATATGGCCACAAGGCGGCCATATTAGATTTCCCCATGAAACCTTGTTATTGCGATTGCTCAGGAACTGCTGCATGGATCTTTCTCAAATTTGGAACACATGTTCCCCTTGGGGTCTAGTTGTGCAAGATACCTTTTCTGGTCAGATTCGAAAATCCAATATGGTCACAAGGCGGCCATCTTGGATTTCCCCATGAAACCTTATCACGAGTTCTCGGGAACTGCTGTATGGATCTTTCCCAAATTCAGTACACAGGTTCCCCTTGGGGTCTAGTTGTGCAAGATACCTTTTCTGGTCCGATTCGAAAATCCAATATGGCCACCAGGCAGCCATCTTGGATTTCCCCATGAAACATTGTTATCGCGATTTCTCAGGAACTACTGCATGGATCTTTC
>JAVTVY010034084.1:0-13766 GCA_036873755.1 Hanleya hanleyi
AAGTGCCGCAGTTGGGTGGGATCTCTCGGGTTTTTAAACACCACCAGGTAGTGGGCATTCAAACTGCTGGTTAATTGCGCTGAAAACTTACCTCACTACCACTATATGCATTTATTGTTCTACAATGGAATCACACTGAAGAATTCTAGAAATAGCACAGATTTCGCCCTGCAAGTCACGCATGCGCTCACACCCATATCCTCCTCCTTGTTCTACAGCCCGTAAAGAGCGGTTTTTGTTCAGCTCCCGTGAAAATCGAAAATTTCATCGAAATCACTACTGTTGCATTAACTTACGACGTCTGATATTCTGCAAGAAGTCCTTTGGGAAGTATTCTTTACGATTATCAATCATTATGACCTCTCATATGTCTCAAATTTCATGTAATTCATGTGGAGAAGCGAAGCCTTTGAATGGCCTACATTCTACCTGTCCAAACTGTGCCATGACACAGTCTGCACTTGGGACAGTGCGTGAGATGAATGTATTGTTTGGGCCTCAGGTAGATTTCAAGCCTACCTTTCTGGGACACTGGCGTGCGCTGATAACGTTCAAGCGTGAACGAGGATACTGCGAGTCTTGTTGATATGGCAGCCGGGGATCTACGTTAGATCATAGTGACGTAAATAAAGATAAACAAACGCCCCTTCCGCTCAGGTTTCTTCCATTTCAAATCTGCCGAAAGGTCAATCAGGTAAGACACTGACAAAACTAGTTCAAGTGGAAGGGATTAGGATTCTGGCAAAATGATAACAGTTAACGTCGAACTCCCTATCGTGCGGACTCCTGTAGACGACGACGGGAAATCGGTAACAGATCCAGGCTGTGCCAGACATTTCCCATCGCTCGATCGGCGATGACTTATGATTTTAAAAATTAAGGTAAATCTACGGATGCGCCTAATACTAAATTCTCATTTGGACCTGGGTTTACGAGATTGCCTTCCTCAACCTGGTTGAGGCCTGGATTCCGGTTTCTCTGGTGGCCCTACTCGTCACCCTGCCGAGACGTTGATGACTACGAGCCTTCTGAGCCACCAACAACAACACCAGGCAGGTATGTATACAGGCACATATAATATGCCGAGGTCTATGCCTATCACTGCGACGCAGTATAAAGACTCTTCACAACTACCGTAGCTCAGAATATTACGAACCTACCAATAATGATCCGGATGCTCGCAAATACTATGAGTTAATTGCTGGCATCTATGACTTAATCCCGAATGTTCCGCTTCCGATCCCACATGCGGGAGCTATTGAAACGGAGTCGGGAGAGTCAACACGGGTTACGAGGCCGGTACAGACACTTCCGACCTCAACTGCTATCCATTGTGTTTGAGAATTATTTCACAGAACGTTAGCAGAACCCGCTACGCAGAAGGAACGGGCAGTCAGGCTACGACCTAGAGCTCGCTTCCGCTCTGCAGGATCTTCTGGTCCGTTCCCAGTGGCGAATCCGAATTTTAGATCATATAACTCCGTTCAGCTTCCGGTCTCCTGAGGTTAATGGTGACGTTTCGTACGAAATTACCTACTAACCCGAATGTTTCCTTTACGAGCAAGCAGGCTGCTACACTTGAGGAAACTTCCAGTCAAGGAGTAGCGATCTCAAACCATCTGGACTGGTTTGTAAAAGTCATTACGGATGGATCGTTTTCGTTGGCGGGTTCGGGAAGTCAAGAAAAGTTACAAGAGGGTATTAACCTCGTTTTTGACTTCCGGTGCTGTTGAGGGCTTGTGGGTACACAACGCCTTCATGTCCTCTATGGTCGTGTATCTTAGGAGAAAGGCCTACATTCCTTTACTACATGAGTACACACCGGAAGATTGTTAGAGACATCAACAGCTTGCTCTTTACTGTTTGGTAATGCTGTAACCGAAGTCAGACCTGAAATGACTCTTCTTGATCATGACAGGTCAGTGGCTTCCGGTGCTTCTGCAAATAGACCATCGGCGTCTACGTTTGGTGCCAAAGCGAAGAAGTCCAATGGTAACCCGTCTTCCGGTTCCAAGGCTGCTAAGGGTATACCTTGACAATAGAAAGACCAAACTCCCTCTTCTAACGACTCCAAGTTTTTTGGCTGGGGTAAAATGAAGAAGGGCAATGGGAAAGGCAAGCAGTCTAAGCAAGATAAGTGATGTTTCGAGCCATACCGGCTGGCTTCTAGTATGGCGGGAACGCCGAGATATCACGTTACCGGTCTCGCCACAACAGGATCTTCCGGTAGGGGGAAGGCTACATTTGTTTTGGCGGAACTGGACAATAATTGGGGCGGAATCGTGGGTCCTTTGAACTCTCAGATACGGCTATCGCCTATCGTTCGACACGATTCCCCCGCTGACGGCAACTCCCCTTCCGTCTCGCATTCCTTTACCAGCGGAACATCTATCAGCAATTCATTCATCTGTGGACAAACTGATAGAGTAAGCAGCTGTCATAGAGCTTCCGGTTTGCGAAAAAAACACCCGGGTTTTATTCGTCGGTCTTTCTCTTCCCCAATAAAGACACGTCCGAGATGCGCATGGTTCTCAACCTCAAGTGTCTCAACAAGGAATAACTTACTCCGCCGCCACACTTCCGCGTGGAGCCCTTCCGGTCCATCCGGTCGGTACTCACGCAGGGAAAATAAGGAATCCCTGGGTTTAAGGGATGCATACCTGCTCCTTTCGGCCTTTCAACTTCACAATGGGTGTTCACGCGAGAGTTTACACCAGTGTCGCTATTCTAGCCTAGGTATAAAGTACCACTTTTATATCGAGAAGGAATGCGTGCAAAGAGCAGCTAATCCTAGACACGCAGTTTGTCTTAAGGATACTGACATCTCTGGGTTATCGCCAACACGAAGTGAAGTCAGAACTGACCCCGTCGCAAAGGCGCAAATTTCTGAGAGCGGACTACGATACGCTGCTAGGTCTCGACAAACCCACAAAAGATCTATCGCAAAAGATAACGACAAAGATACCTCAGTTTCTTAAGTTATCTCAAGCCAGGGCTTTACACTTTGCTGCGATAGTCGGCCTATTGACGTCAACACAGGACGTAACACCAAGAGGGCGACTGCAGTTTCGTCCCTTAATGATTTACTTCAATCATCGGTGGGACGAAAGGCAGTTGAACCCGTGAATACCTGTCACGCCTCTTGACAGTCAATGCCTCCAATGGTGGCTGAATGCACCCAACGTTATGCAGGGTGTGTCCCTACTTCCGTTTCGTCCGACACATCATCTGTACACGGACGAATCTATGGAAGTTGGAGCCCACCTCGAGTTCAAGTCGATATCCGGGTTATGGACAATCGAGGAACGCTTTTTCCATAGAAACGTGCTGGAGTTTATGACCGTGACACACGCTATCCGCACGTGGGTGAGTGTATTGACTGCCAAGAACTTGCTGATAGCAACGGACAACACATCAGTCATGTCATATATCAACAAGCAAGGGGCAACGAGATCTCCGCAATTGCGAAGCCAAGCGGATTTTTTGTGGTCTGTGTTGGGACAACTTATCGGTGTTGGCCTGACACATCCCACGAATTCTGAATGTCTTAGGGGACTCGCTGTTACGACGGAATCAGATAATTCTCACAGAGTGGCACATTCACCCAGACATACTAAAACAGATAGCTCATATCTGGGAGATGCCACACATAGATCTGTTCGCCTCACGGTGCAACAATCTAATGCCCCTGTTCATATCTCCGGTTCCGGATCCGTTGGCATACGCAGTGGACGCTCTATCGCAGGACTGGTCAGGCAGGATAGCAAATGCATTTTCACCTCCAGCAATCCTTGCGAAGGTACTCCGGAAGATCCACGAACACATGTGTGTCATATATCTAATTGTCCTGTGGTGGCCTGCAAGGCCCTGGATTCCGGACTAACTGGATCTTCTGGTAGATGTGCCAAGACGACTTCCGCTCCGGCACAACCTATTGCGCCATCCCGGGTCGTCGATATTCAACAAGCAGTCGGGGCTGTTCCATTACCACGTGTGCAAGTGCTCAATGGACAAATGGTTCAGGCGGGATTTTCTGCGGAAGTTGGGCGCCGAATGATACAATCGATTCGACCGTCCTCTTCCGCTGTATACCAATCAAAGTGGGTAGTCTTCTCGTGTGGAGAGAGGGATATCAATCCATGCAGAGCCACTATTCCTGAAGTAGCGTATTTTAGTTTGTTTCTGTTCCAGTATATGGGGCTAGTACCGGCTGCAGTGTGTCAGAGCTCCATACGTTCGATAGAAGGAAAGTCATACATTCTAGGAACTGGGGTTACGCAGTAATGTCAACAGTTCCTGAGTTCGTGGCTAAGAATCAAGCTGTCTACGATACCATATCTCGAGAGTTCACAATACCAGCCTTATCTGAATCCTTTCGCCTGGTCTTGAATCTGGCAGGTCGATGTGTCCGGTTCGCGTACTGGCGTGTTATCTGAATTGGGCTGAAGATCGCAGGGCGGGTAGGAGGCGTTTGTTTATCCCTTTCGATTCTGAAGCGAAACAAGAAATGAGCAAAAATACTATTTCAAGTTGGCTCAAAAAATACGATTCGACTAACGTACTCCACTGCTACGGACAGACAAGCCGCGCTTGCTAACGTCTCTGGTCACGAAATTCGAGCCTGCATGATGGCTTTTGTGAACTAATAGATCAGTGACAGATGTGATGAGGGCGTGCTATTGGAGGTCAAATACGACGTTTGCCTCGTTCTATCTCCGTGACATGACGCTGGCATGTAACGACCTCTACTCCGTCGGGCTTTAGTAACAGCACAGAGGGTTTCCGTGGGACCGAGGACAGCAGTATAACGATCGAACGAACAGATTTTATCCTGCTTTGTGGTGAGTGCATTTTCCTGAGTACAACATTTAAGTTACTACTGTCGTATGATCTCTTAAATCCTCAGTGGGGTAAACGATCTTTGATTTCTATTCTGACAAGTCACAATCTTCACTTTTATCGCTTTCCACGGTGCGTAGTTTGCGCACCATCCTATCTGCGTCATTCTATGCGTATAGTGGAAGTGAGGTAGCTAAACTTACCTCACTTCCAATGATGCCCACCCGCCTTGCCCTCTGATAAACACTACTTGACCGTGTAACTCGGTAGAACAAGAAAGAGGATATAGGTGTGAGCGCATGCGTGACTTGCAGGGCGAGATCTGTGCTATTTTTAGAATTCCTCAATGTGATTTTATAGTGGAACAAGGAATGCATATAGTGGAAGTGTGGTAATCTTTAGCTTAATAACATGAAATTTACTTTCAATTTGGATACTCTTCGTTTTGCCGCCGATGATGACTGAGCATCCGCCATGATATCATCGACGATCGTTTCCGGTTCCAAGTCGGCTAGGTTGGTTAGTCCTTCCACGAACGTTTTATGGGGCATCGTCCCTTACGCCGCTTGTCATTCTCCGTAACACCACACCACCCGGGCAATGGATGGAGTAATCATGCTGTCGGCGTGTTGAATGAGTGGCGAAGTGCGTCTTGCCCGATCCCGTCGGCCTCGCAATGAGGCAGGTGAAGGTGTGTTGCACCGGAGATCCATGATTGGAGGTGTATCCGCTGTCGCGGTAATCCGCTCTTCTAAATTTGGCACGAGTGAATCGGGGTCGTCTTAGCGTCGAACCTTGGTACCGTTGTCAACACGTTCAGGTGTTCACTGCGGGTGGTCGTATACGTAGTGGGCGCTGCAATACTTGGTGTAGGGCTCGATGTTGACCTGAACTGGTCGCTGGGTGAAGTTTGTCTGGCGTAGAGGAGGTCTGTAGATTTGCTTGACTGGCACTCCCAGCTGGTGTCCTAGGTGGTATGATTAGAGTGCTGAGAAAGGCTACGTCGTAAAACACGTCGTAAAACACGCCTCTTGATACTAGATACCCAGCAGGGTTAGCAATGTCACTACGGTGCATACTAGTGCTTTGCGCGTTTTGGGAGACGCTGTGTTCAGAAACAATTTGTCCATAGCACAGTCATCATGGTGGAGCGTGGAATAAACGATGACGGCGGTGATTCCTGGTTTTATAGCCGTTTCATCTGGTACGCCACGACCCATGAATTGAACGAACTAGACCAGCCTTGCTATTTCAAGAAGTGCTCCGTCTCGCCGCGGTGTCGCGTGGTTTTCAGGATGCGATCCACAGTGTAGTAGTCTTGCGTTGTTTTCATCAAAACTTCCCTTGCAAAGGCTCCCCTTGAAGATTTTCCAGTTCATATACTCGCGGTTGTCGGACTGTGCGGCGTTTGATCACGAAGTGCTCATCGCTCCACTTGGGGAGGTAACTCTTCTCGAACTTGCCCTTGACTTGACTGATCCGGACATGGTTCCAGTTCTCGAACACCTCATTCGATCGTGGTTGGGGTTGCATGGGGTACAAGACATGCCGGACTTGGGCTTCGTTGCGTTGGTAACTGTGATGGATGCTCTCTGAATACTCCGGTGATAGGCTCAATTGTAACCGCTCACTAGTTTCGGGAGGACAACGAGGTACCCTCTTGAATTCTTAACCGTAAAGTGATTGTACATGCGGCCTTTGGATGTTCTGTTCGACGACCGAGGCCTTGGTCTTCTTGTATGTGTGAAAGAAGAACACCGTCTGGGCGTTCATAAACTGTTGGAACGGCCAGTTGAGGAATTCGGTGCCTTTGTTGATTTGCAAATACAAGGGTTTGCGCCTGGTCTTGAAGATGCTCTTGAACGCAGCTGAGAAATTCGCCCCCGTTTTCGTCAGGATGGGTACCACCCACGCATAATTCGACAGAATATTGATGCATGTCAAGATATAACGATTCCCATCAAATCCGCTTAGCACTGAGCATCTATACCACCAACGATGACCCGGTTCCGTAGAAAATGGCGGCGGGCAGATCGATGTAAGGTATAGATGTCTTGCTGTTTGAGGCAATCTCGGACTTGCGATAGACGAATGTCGTGAGGTTGATAGGATCTTTTGAGAGAAGACGATGCACTATAGGCAGCCGGACTGTCGGGACTGTAATACGTGTCTAACACCGTCTCCCAGCGCTTCATGTTGATGAATGATGAAGGACCAAATATCGTGTATTTATAACGAGGTCGATGTTTCTTTCTGAAGGGTATCATCGGGTTCTGCCACCGTTATATATATCCTGGGTTGACTGAGCCTAGCCGGATAATCTATGGCTTCGTCGTCATCCTCCGACAGTGGGCTACGTGTGTCAAATGGCACATCTTTCACGAAGGTGAGTACCAGATAGTCTCTTGCCTTGACGCGGTTGATAATCTGCTCACTAGGTTCTGATGCCGCGTCGCTCAAGGCGCGAGCCCAGTTCAACTGGACAGCTGACCGTTCGTCCGGTGTAAACAGCTGGTCAACTTTTTCGTAGGCATTACTTATCAGGGCGAGGCTTCGGCTGGGGTCCTGGTTACGTCCTACGCGTGCGAAGAACGGTCCACTGTGTACGTAGATGGCGTTTTCGATGTGAATGGGGTTCCCGTCCAGTTCACCGCACAACACCGTCTAAATTTGGTCCAGGCGTCACGGTGTAGCGTAACCGTTTTCGAAGTGGACTTCGGTGCGAACCAAGAAGATCGCGGTCTTCGACAATGGTGACTTTATCCGCATAGACGTGTAACCTGACCACGGGTGTAAGGGGGAGGAAGGCACATAGAACTCGTGACATGCTGGAGCAAATGAAGCGCGATGAATGTCGCACATTGTCGCTAACACCCATATTGAATGTTGATCTTTACGTCATGACATCATCCCGGACGTGAGGGGTAGTGACCTTTGACCTTTTGACCCGGAAATGACCGGTGGTATGATTCATTTGACTCAGTCATTTTTCTTTGACCCTTGGACATCACCGGACCCGACGTCACCGACTGAAGTGACCTTTGACCCGAAAATGCATCCGCATCGGAAGTGACCTTTGACCCGGAAGTCATGTGACCGGAAGTGACCATTGACCCGGAAGTGACGTAATCCGTGACGTCAAAGTACGGTCATCAGCCTCACGCCTCAGTCTAAAAAATGATATGAATTTGCCCTTTATAGTCTCAAATTAATACCAACAAGCGAATATGAGAGAATATATTTCGTTTGCTCATGGCCACAACGAAGTAAGGGGAGATTTAAAGCTAAAGTGACTGGAATTCCTGAGGTGTGGGATAAATGGCCCGTCACAGCTAACCACATGACCGGACAATTCAACTTCACACGACAGGAGAGTTACAACAAAAGGTTAAAATATAGGTGTTTAATGTCATTTAATAGGTTTAAAGATGCGGGACACTCACTCTCATGGGCTGTTCTTTGTATGCTTTGTAAACCATTTTTTCCTATGGCGGCCTTTCTGTTTAATATCCAATATCTTGGGCGAGAGAGAAATACATAATGCAGCTACCGCGCTCAAACCTGGTATTCACGCAAGCTAGACCATTATGCACCTCCATGAATATATAGTAAGAATATCCATCCGTTTTTTATGTGGACTCCGGTTCCAACCAAGAAAATAACGGTCTTCCACAATGGTGACTTTAGTCTCATAGACGTGTAACCCGACATCGGGTGTAAGGGGGAGGACGGCACGTAGAACTCGTGACATGCTGGAGCAAAGTACGCGCGATGAATGTCGCACATTGTCAGAAACCCCCATCTTTAATGTTGAGCTTTGCGTCATGACATCATCCCGGACGTGAGCGGAAGTGACCTTTGACCTCTTGAAGTGGAAATGCACGGGTGTATATTTCGTTTGACTCAGCCATTTGTATTTGACCCTTGAACATCTCCGAACAAGACGTCACCGACTGAAGCGACCTTTGACTCGGAAGTCATGTGACCGGAAGTGACCATTGACCCGGAGTTGACGTAATCCGTCACGTCAAAGTAACATCATCAACCTCACTCCTCAGTCTCACAAATGATATGAATTTTTTCCTTTATATACTACTCACATTAATACCAGGAAGCGAATATGAGAGAATATTTTCCGTTTGCTCATGGCCACAACGAAGTAAGAGGGCATTCAAAGCTAGAGTGAGTGGAATTCCTGAGGTGTAGGATAAATGGCACGTCACAGCTAACCACATGACCGGACAATTCAACTTCACACTTCAGGAGAGTTACAACAAAAGTTTAAAATATATGTGTTTAATGTCGTTTAATAGGTTTAAAGATGGGGACACTCTAATGGGTTATTCTTTGTATACTTTGTAAAACTTTTTTTTCCATGGCGGCCTTTCTATTTAATATCCAAGATTTGGGGCGAGAGAGAAATACTGCTTAATGCAGTTATCGCGCTCATACCTGGTATTCACGCAAGCTGGACCAGTATGCACATCCATGAATATATGATACGAATATCCATCCTTTTTGCCAAATTCATTATGTGATTCAGTTTGCCAAAATATTCTACAGATGGAGAAAATCGAAAGTGGACACTCTACTTGCATTTTCCTTCGCTCGATGTCTCTTCTGGGAGGGTCTTTTCTAGAAATAAATAGAATAGTGAATTAAATATAATCAAGTATAAATACAAACTATGGACAGCGGCTTGGTCCATCAGAGTGAAAATTGCACACGATGAGAAAATGAAACGAATGAATGAACAAAGAAGGTCCGACTCGGAACCACGATATACGAATATAAAGCTAAACATTGATACAAACACTTAATAAATACGTATTGTATTCACAGATAATGCCCTGACCCAGTTAATATAGAGGAATGTCAAGAATAAAAAAACAACAATTAGGACCCAGAAGCAATTTGAACCCGCGAGAGTGGTGTTATTTCTGCATGCTGAACTGAACGTACGGTTGATCTGATACGATCGCAGAAGCTTCATAAATCCAGTTACCGATGGTAGCTAATGCATTTGGCCAAAACACATATATAAATACCTTCAAGTTCTGAGAGTGTTTTGCAATAGCCCTCTTCAGTCATCCCCATTTCCGTCATTATGTTGATATTCTCAGCACTCGGCATAGTGTTTCGAAACAGCTTAGTCAGTTTCTGAACCAAGGTCATATCCAGACAGGCTTTCCATAGGCGCAAGAATCCTTCCAGTAATGACATGTTCAGCCCGAAGATGCATGCTCGCTCCATAACGTGTACACTACATCCCGTGTAGTTCTCGAAGAGATGTTCAAACTCGGTTCTGCTCTGTGGGTTCAATGCCACTTTCTCAATGATTCGTCCATCTTGCACAACAGTTACACGTAAATATATTTGGAACTTTTGCCCTGTTAAAAAATATATGAAACTATGAATGCGTATATGAAATAAATTATGACCGGAAACTCGTTCCTTACGCTGAATTGGCTGACTTCCATAGGAGATACATAAAGAGTGATGTTGTTTATATAATAATAGGTCATATATATTTTTCTATAATTCCGAACGAACACAATATTTCAGCCTGGAAACCGACTTTATTCTCATATTTCCGACCATAGCTACCGCTTTGCGCTGATGCATTTGTGGTGCCCCATTAATCTGATAAGCGCTCGCTTTGGCCGAAGATTTTGTTCTTATATCTCAGACTACGCAAAACACATGAACTAAGTACGTTGTTCTGTTGGCTCTCTCTGTCCTTGTCCAACTAAGTTTCTGAGCATATGCAGATCGAGAAGGTGATTCGATTTGCAGAGCGCGACAAGGCTGTTCTTAACTGTTTTACATGTTTTTGATGGAGATTGATCCAAATATTGGGCGTGGAACTTTCAGTTTTTGAGAAAAGTCATTTTCTTTGGATTCAATATTTCACGGCCCCAACAATTCGATGGTGTATTTAATATCTTTGTTAATTTTCACATGTGTAGGCTCGTATTACCACATATATGTTGACAGATTCATATTTAGATAGGAAGGCTCACAATCAGTATTCTGCTCAGCTTGTCCCATGGGATCTTTAATCTGTCACACATATTTTGTTACCAGGGGTACAATATAGAATAATTATCAAAGGGATTCAATAAATTGGCTGATGGTTTCTTTCAAAACTCGCTTCGCATTTATACTCAATTCGTTTTGTCAGAAGCTTTGTTAAAGAGGTCTTACTAATAATGATTCTGATTGCCATTCTAAGCCATTTTCTAACAACAATATTACCATCACTCATTTCACGCAAAGGCAATCCAAAGATATGAAAGCACTTCAATGTTAATACGAAACGTCACTTATGCAACATGTACAACTTACGTGTAATCTCGAGGTCATCATCGCTCGCAGGGTAGGTCGTCTGCTCCGTACACATCGTGTTCATTTTTTCTTCGAGCCTGTTCAGTTTCTTCAAATAGACGGGAAATGTCCGCAACAGCTTCTTCAAATCTGTGTAATTTCCGACAGATAGCCTGTTTCTTTTCTCAAGTGCATCAAGCAGGTGAAGTGTAGTACCACAACGTCCTGCTATGTCGTCTAAAATGCTTTTGCAAATTTCTTTGAAACGATAATAATCTCGTTCTCCAACTTTTGACATCTGCTCATCAATCCAGTGGCAGAAGTTTTGATGTTCCCGAACAGAAGACGTCATGGCTTCTTCTCTGCTCATCTATAAAGTAAAAGCAGGTGTAATGTTGTTCACTTTCTTTTCCTGACGTGCTGGGGAAAGTTTTTCTCTGGGCAAATAATAAATTTGCTTATATCTCAATTCCAATGAACATTTAAACTGTTGCTGACTCAGTTTTGAATTTTGGAAGTCCAGATCTCGGTTTACCTAACATACTGTCGGTTCCTCAGAATGACATCAGAATGAAAAGCTGTGTACAGCTACCATGAGCAGAATTGTAACGGCGGGGACAGTTTGAATAATTTCCAACCGATATAGCAAAATTTGTTGTGTAACAATTTACCGCTTGGGCGTCCATCATACGGAGTATAATGTATAAATGACGTTCCAGAGATAAATTAGTACGGAGCAAATACCGATACGACGGTTTTAAATCCAATTCTAACCAAAATATTTATTGAAATGGACAAATAAATCTGCCTCGAACCGGTTTCCGTCTTGAACCGACTGTTACGTTCCCGTCCCACCACAAAACAGTGTTGCCTGATTCGCATGTGCAGTGCTGCTGCTGATATATTTACTTGTGTAAGCGAGCGATTATTTGCATGAGCCACGATACAGCATGAAAAAACAGGATTGTCTGGGTTTATATGGTAGTTTTACAACACAAACGTATGTGCCACCTACTTTTGAGGGTGTTGTACAGAACATCTCGGATGAATCTATACCGGAAGCAGTGCAAAAGCGCCTAGTTAAGCCATTTCTTCCTATGCTTACCACAAAGGGTAAAGAAAAAAAACGAAAGGGATAAGTTTGATCCTCTGTTCACCAGTCGGTGCGACGGGTAAGCAAAGGACAACATCAACCTGGACAACCAGGCTCCTCATCCAGCTCAGCTGCCGTCTGAGCTGTGGTTGAGATACATGTACATGTACTTAAGGACGCCAAAGACCTGTTTGAGCTCGATGGCGCCACCGCGGTCTTCTTCACATGGAGAGTTGAGGCAAAAGACCCATTGACATTGTGGACAGTTATGCTGGCCCTGGCATGGAGGTTCGAGCAGGCCGCATAACCCCTCGATGCTCGAATAACAATTGAGAGAGCAGCACAGCTCGTCAAGTTTTCGGCTTCCAGAGGGTGATCACATCCTAAAAATCAAATTCTTGCGGAAACGGGAGCAAGGAGATTGGGGTTTTGAGGACAAGTTTGATCCGGTGAAAACAGAAAGAAGTAAGGGCCAAGCCATTGTGACGATTGACTATGACACCAACTCACGCGCCCTTACCGGGATTGATAAGCCATGCTACCAGAATGCCTATCCCGTCACAGCCATGGTTTACGGGTTCTACCCTTTCAGCGACCCAAACCCTGCAAACCTGGTCCTATTGGGAGATTGCAATATCAACTGGGTTGCCCAGAGATTGGTCGAACACTTTAATGGTGTTCTCCTTGCCCATAGCCTCACACCAAGCGGCGCCAAAAAATTCAGGGGTGGAAGGAAAGAGTCCACAAAACCGGTGCCACCGTCGATAACGTTGCTAAGCTCGAGAAGATTTTAAAACGTGCTATCATCCGCAAAGATATTGCTGGTGAGGACATCTATAACAGTGGTAAATACCAGGCTTGTAGATGAAAGGCCATCCACATCATTGTTCACAAAGGCCATGCTTGGGGCAAGGATCTCCAAATCCCAGCCCCAAAACAAGTCGACATCTACGAGGGAAACGTATAGGAAGCCAATGAGACAGGCCACCGAATTAAACGCAACGTTAAAAGGATGGTGGAAAATGATGCCTGAATACTGACAATGTCATATGACCCACAGACAAATATAGTCACTGCATATTTCTAAAAACATCGCAAGAACCAAAAGTGATTCCTCTTGTATCTCAGCCACGGTTTTATTGTAGCTGTTTATGTGGACATTTTTATGATATGACCACACGGTCCCTATCACCAGCTGAGCGGTATTATATACAAATATTTCAGAGCGATGATGTAACAAACTTATCAAGTCATCTGCTGGAAAATGATAAACTATGTGACCTCCAGATAATTAAAAAACGAGGGATTATTTATTAAATGGAAGTTTGTAATCAGAACAAATATCTTTGAAGTCCGACGCCGATCACGCGCTTCATTTTCCACAAAGTCACAAATGTACAATCAGAATTATTTGTACAGAGGTCAAGCCTCAGGGACAAAACGTTCACCCGCAGAATCTCACCATGTACAAATATAGACGCATCCGGCAATACCGGGTTCCAAACAA
>JAVTVY010034085.1:0-14370 GCA_036873755.1 Hanleya hanleyi
AAACAGCATTTGCTGCAATGAGATGCCAGGTTGAAACTTGGAAGAGTAGAATATGACATTTGATATGCTTACTGTTCTGATATAGTACAATCTGGAGATCGTCAAATATTCATTAAGTGAAAGATTCAAAATTCTTACAACAGATCGTTCGCCAATAAAGCACCAATTAGCTCTATAAAATATCACTGCGGGTCATCTGATCTTGGAATTGATCGACATATTCCTCAGGCTGGGATAGGAAACTGCAAGCGAGACGAACAACAGGTGACCGATTTTCCACACAGGAGAGGGTTGTTCAATATTTGCTGGATACGGAAATAAATGTGAGCTTTGTAATTATGACTCTAGCCTATGTCACCACTCAGGAGTTATTCGGTGCTTGCAAGAACCCTCTCCATATTGACACCATATTCATGAGAGAATAACTTTGTCCATTGCTGAACAACGCAACAAGAATGCCAATGATATGGGGTCACTTTTAGAAGAAACAAGGGCTAAAAATTTAGAGTAAAGTGCTGTTTACAGCATGTAAATACAGTATGGTTGCAGAAAAATTGTAAATTAAAGTACAAATTCCAGGATTCAGAGATTTCATGCAAATGAGTTTTGGTAAAACTTCAAGTGAAACCAAGTTGATGAGCTAACTTTATGGTAGATTATTGCCAGAGCTATACATGTCATTCTGATATCCTCGAAACTAATTAAATATTGCTAGGTACAGGACTATGCACATAAGTTTTTAATTTTGGAAAAAACTCACATTATTTAAATTATACAGTTAACATACCAGGTTATCAAGGGTTTTTATTTTGGTGAGGGAATTTTATTCACTCAGTATGAAGTAAGGGTCTGTGCAGTTCATATTCAGCGAAAAAGTCATCTAGATATCTGATATACAACATTTGGTTACATGGTTGCTATGGTAACCATTTTATCTGATATACAACACTTGGTTACTGGTTGATAATGGTAACCAGATCTCTGATATTGTTAATAACCAAGTCTCAACAGTGACATCCGATTATGAGTAAATGCAATATTACATAATGAACTGCAAAAAAAATCCACCAGAATGCTAAGTATTATACATGTTGAAATGAAAATACCAGGTATGTTATTATTTTTGTATGACTGATTTCTGTTTCGCCCCCAAAGTGGGTGAGCAGCACGAGTTTTGTACCATGTCTGTTACCAGGAGGGGAAGATTAATTTCCTCTACATGATGGCTGTTCATGGATAGTCACACATGTCCAGCTAATCATATCGTAGTTAGTTATATCATCACTATATGGCCGAAATAGCGCTGAACGCGACATTAAACCCTAACCCACTCACTTGATTACCACACAACATCATCAAAGCACTTCTGCATACCAGATCTGTACCAAACCCAGAAATCTCTGCAGTGCAATATCTCGGCAACCAGCTGGAGTATTTTCACGCAATAAATGCCAAATTACTCAGAATAACGATGGCAATCACATAGCTTTCTTTCAGCGAGTTTGATTCCCGATTTGGATTTCCCTTCAAGCAAAACTGCATTGAGCTACACGCAGACCTAATTATATGTCGCAAATCACCCCCTTGGGAACAATTTCCTCTTAAGCGAGTGTGGTTTCCTTCAACCTGCATTTTTTGGATAATCCACATGGAAGTGAACCTTGAGCAATTTGTTGCTTTTATCTGGTTAGAGAGAGCTACCTCTCTAGAATAGAGGTAAAATAGGTCGTTTTTGCGTAACTTTTGAGTTATTCATCACAACACTCCAAAATCCTCATGTGACTTAGTGTATACAGTGTTACATGTTGTAACAGTGGTATTCCAATGAAAGATGTACATAGTCTAATTTGTAATAGAGAACAAAACATTTCATCTATTATTATGCAAATTAGATACATATACATGACAAATAGGCTACCATCTGCAAATTGTCTGGTAGTCCGTCAGTGAGTCTATCCGAATCCTTTTGTCGGCAAAATAAGGAGAACCGAAACGTTGACATTAGAACCTTGATTTTTTGCATGAAGGTGCATTAGGGGACTGTTACCAGTAAGTTCTGAGCTGACCTACTTTTGATAAAAATTTCTGGTGATTTTTGATGGAAATCTCTGGTGATTCTGACTTGGGTTGTGCCCATCTTAATATAGGCAGGATTTCAACTTGGGACGGGGGGTTTCCAAGAGTTCAGTGCGCGTCGGAGTCCTAATGCCTACCCTACTTCGTAGGTCCTGTGAAGTTAGTCACACAGCCATCTTCACTACCATCCGATGCGAATAAATATACCCAAGGTCACGTATGGTGTATGTCTTTCAGTTTGATATATTTGGCGAAAATGACCTTTTCTACCTCCAGTTTAAAGAGCTAGTTCTCTCTAACTGGTTTATACTACAGTATCTTGCACATACAATGACTGAAAAATCCCCTAATAATTCAGTCACAGGAAGTGAAATTTCCTACCTTAAAATCAGGAGCGATCAAATTTATTAGAACAGGAAGTTGATGAATAATGGTCCAAAATCATGCAGACAATCCATTATGTCTGTGTTGTTTTAATGATTATAGAAGGAGATAAAATTTATTATAAGTACTTGAATTTTTTCAAAAAAATCGGGGGCGATTAAATTTTAATAGGAGGATTGAATTATTACAGGAGGTAAAAAAAGGTTGTTTTTGCTCAGTAACTTGATTCCTGCTTATTACCAATGCTTCAAAACTTCAGCCGCATTAGTTTACCTAATATTCCCTGTCCAAAAATGAATTTGCCATTTGAAGAAACAGTCAATTTTGTTTAAAATGTGCGACAGATGTTTGGCCTATTATCATGCAAATTAGACAGATGACAATTTATTTTCTCACTATCATTTGATGGGATATCTGTGTGTGCCTCAAGATGATTACTGAATTCATTATGTGAACTGATTTATTAAGCAAAAACAACTTTTTTACCTCCATTTTAGAGAGCGTGAGTGCTCTAACCTGTGTAACGCCCAGTGCACATGGGCACATATTCGGACACTGGCATCAGAAAACCCGAGTAATATCTTCGTAGACGGAGAACTTTTCTGAGGCTTAAAACTAGATCTAATTATTCCATTTGTTTAATATTTGGAAACAAAAAATCATCCCTTCATTCAACGAGAGATCCTGAAGGATCTTGGCGCCCACCATTGTCCGATAATTGTAAGCTAATGACAAGAGGATCTTTTTGTCCATTGTTACTAAGAACAAATGATTGATTTGTAATTTTGTTTACAGAATTTCGAATCTGAGCGAAAAAGATCAAAAAAGGGACACTGGAAAACACCAAGATATCATCTTTCTAAGTTTAAGGAGTTTCAAGATTTCTAGAAACTGTACTTATGTCGGTTGTTATAGTACAAGAGAAAAGTTAGTCTGAAAGTGAATGTCCGGAGGATCCTTCGTCTTCGTTTTGTAGTATTTTTTTTTTTGCACGCGTCATCATTGGGTACTGCGAAGACAAATATTTTTGACACTTTGGCATGAGCTATGAAACATACTTAAGATTTTAAAATTAAGAACGAATTCTATTCCGTTTACTGGGCTAGTTTGAGATATCTCTTTTAAGATACCATTCTTGAAAAAAGTTGGTACAATACTTAATACTGAAGGGATACGCGCAGTAATGTTGAAATTTCGAAAGTGTCTGAATCCTGATTATCTCCCTTGGATCGAAACATGCAGTAGTCTACAGTTGTAACGTTGTGTCACAAGAGTGGCATCCCTTCATGTAGCCAACCCGTCGTCAGACGAAACAGTGGGGCAGTTCAGTGGATTAAAGAATTACAACACATATAAGGGAAGTGGGAAGAGGTGCCGACATACTGACTGCGTCACATGACTTCACAGAATAGCCTTCTGGTTAACCTATTCTAAAGCACATACCAAGAATCTAATGATTCGTGATATGTGTTGAATTTACGCTTTTATTGTACCTGTTCATGTGGCAACTTGGATGATATGACCACAACTGATTTAAAACTGATTTAAAATTTGAAGAAATACATTTAATTCTGAATTATTTGAACCTCTTGATATGGAAGGTGAAGGTATGGGTATTCTCTATATTCGCTATATAGAATATGTCCCACCGTTTGATCCGCCGACTCGTGTGATGCAACGTCACACCTCAGGAATACCGTATTAATTCGAAGTGTAACTCGGATTTTCGAATCGGACCAAAAAAAGGTATCTTGCACAACTAGGCCCCATGTGGGACCTGTGTACAAACTTTCAGAAAGATCCATTAAGTAATTCCTGAGAATTTACGATAATGTTTCAAGGGGAAATTCAAGATGGCCATCTGGCGGCCATAATGGATTGTCGAATCGGACCAATAAAAGGTAGCTTGCACAACTGGACCACAAGGGGAACCTGTATACCAAATTTGAGAAAGATTCATGCAGTACTTCTTGAGAAATCACGATAACAAAGTTTCATGGGGAAATCCAAGACGGACGAAAAGTGATTTGAACAGCCCACCATCTGTTGATGGTGGGCTAAAAATGCCAATGTACAGGTAACAAAGTTTCTGGATCTATCATTTGCAGCTACATTATCCGGTTAACACTGGACTAGAGATCACGAAAAAAATCTAAATGGTAGGATGTAATCATGTGATATTGTGACAATCCTACGGATTGTTTGGCAATTTATACAAATCATTAAATAATTCAGTTTGAGAAATTAAATGAATACAGATTTAGTATTAATCCAGAATTATTCATTATTCGTTTAATGTTATGAATATAGATTTTATTAACATTAATTAATTAACATTAACATTATTAATGACATTAACATTAAATCGTTTAATTAACATTAACATTATTCTCTAACAATAACATTACATGTATTAACATTAATGTTTAATTAACAAACATAATTAACATCTAACATTTATTAACATTATTCGTTTAATGTTATGAATATAGATTTTTATATTAAACTCAAACATTAAATTTGTCTGTTTTTTTATCAGTGCTCAAAATTTGCAGCTTGTAGGATTTAGGAGATGTCCAGCAAATAATTAATCCATTAAACTGATTAATGAATAAACAAAGAAAGCAAAAGTTTGAATCATTAAATCAGCTTTGAAGAATTATTTCATGATCCACTGACCATGGATAACCACATGCTCCAGATGGCTGGATAACAGCAGCTTACACAACTTTTTTAATGATCTGCAGATGGAAAAACATTTAATGATATTTTCTGTTCTCAAATACATGGCTTTACTGGAAAAATTATTGATAACTGTTTGTTTCCAAGAAAAAAAGAGGAACAAATATTTTCTGCGGAATGACTTATGGCAAATAAATGTACAGGTGAACTATAACAACATCATTGATGGTATCGTGAGAAAAACTGGAAGTTTCAGGAAAATTCTCTTTGCTTGTGTGTCAGCCCTCGCAATTAACCACGGCAAACGGCATTTGCCGTGGTAAATGCTGGGGTAAAATCACCTTGCGACGGCGGTTTTTTTGCCATGTGTCGTAAAGTGATGTTGTTGTTGTTGTCAGTAAACAACATACGGTCGATGGTAAAATACGTCTCCTTGAACTGGCTTTTCTTGCTAATAAATTTGGTTTTAATAAACAAGACAGCTACTGGTGTTGTGGTTGTTTGATTGCATAATTTGGAGACATCGGTCGGCAAAATGGACTTTTCCAAGAACTGAGCCGATCATTCCCGATCTGGAAAGCACAGATCTTCAATTGGATGTCTGTCACTCTCCAGCATGCAGGTCATTTCTCCGCTGGCGTTTCTTCGTTGTCGCAATAGCACAGGCGACCGCATATGAGGAGAGTGCTCTAGGGAATGGTGAGGGTTACGATGAAGGGGAATTCACGTACAGTTAGGATTATGTATTATTGTATTATGAATGGCACGGCAACCTGAAATAGTGAACTGAGTAGTAATCTTAAATTAATTAATTACAGCTGGCACTAAATATCTTATATACTTCATGTTTTCATACATTACCCGGAATATAATTTGCCCGACATTTGGGGTTACCGTACTCCACGTAAGCCCCTACAATTACCATTCTCCTGCACAGCTGTATTTAAAAGTTTTGACAGTGACAATTTGTTTTGCTTTGCCATCGTACGAGAGCATGACGATGCTGACGAAATGGTGAAATGTAAAATTTGAGGTTGTCGTGCATAAAGCCTGAACTGGCGGACGATGGTGGAAACTGTGCTTGAAATTTTCTTTACTTTTTGATGCGTGCAAGATCGGCCAACATGTTACGACCACGTGGCTTTGTCACTATCGCCGTATCGGATAAATGGATAGCTGGAACCCGAGGTAATAAAAAATTGGAATGCCTCCGGCCGACTATATGGGCAAGTCCGCGGCACACCAAGAAGCGGCAATAATATTAAGCTGTCGTTGGATGTGCTGAACATTCTGGAGGCGGCAGACAAAATCTTTACCAGAAGGAGTTAGGAAAATCAGAGTTTTTATTCATTCTTGTTTGCAAAGAAGCCAAGGCAAAACTTAAAATATTGTTTGTTTGATTAACCCTACAGGCCCCCACCTATAACTTTAGGGTTTTTTTTATTTTACCTTTTTTTTAAATTCATCTAAGAAATATAGGGTATTCCTGAAACTATCTGATATTGAACTGATATCTGTTAACCAGGAAAACTCAAATCCACACAAATGGTAATATTTTCTCTGTTTCACACATCTCATGTCTCTACTCCCATGAAGCAATATTGTCACCAGGTATGTGATCATGAAAAAGTTCAATTGAAAACTAAAATTAAAATAATAAAACTAAAAATCAACCTACCAACGCATGGTTTGTAGCAACATTATGTTACCCCAAACAAAAAACTTTTTAGTTTTTGCTCAATGGTCAGTACATATGACCAGAAGTTCATCTGTATTTTATGAACTTCTGATATGACAAAAATGAATGCATCAAATTGTAGTAGAAAATCTGTGAATTCCAGCAAACATCCTGGGCAAGTCATTTAAATATCGTAGTGAAAACTAGATCTACTGCAAAAAAAATAAAAAATGCTGTGGTGATCGAAGCCCTTTTTTGCCATGGCAAATTGATTTCTCCTCAGCAATTTTTTTGCCGTGGAGAATTTTCCTAATTGTTAGGGCTGTGTGTGTATGCTGATCTAATAGCAAAGGGAGGGGGAATACTTGTTAACTGTCTGTTGCGAAAAACTGTATCCCGCGAAATTTGCAAAAGCTGGTTCGGTACAAATAATAAGGCAAACGCATACTTTAGCGATCTCCCAAGAGACTTGATTATTTAATTATAATACCAGCAGTCTGGCTCTCTCTTATAAATTAAACTGATTACATCCTGAGGGAGTCCACTACTATTTCTACTGGACAACCATATTGAGCAATTCAAAGACGAAAGAACTGGTAAATATATACATTTACAGCCTGAAGACATATTGCGCATTATATCTTAATATCAGCTTGTCCTAGCTGTGAGCAATAATTTATGCCATGGTTTCAAGCGGTATCTGTTGGGCTGATTTGTCTTTGTGTCTCGAGTTGTCCAGGCTGATGGTCTAGGCTTTCAGAATCTGGAAGATATTTGCTTAGCAACAGAGTGCAGTAAAACATTTTCAAGCAGTGTTTAACATCTTCTCCTCTAAAATTGTCTCGTCTGAAATATCTGTAGGTCTGTCAAGCTGTCAGGCCAAATTGTTTGGCACACCTTGAGAAATCTATACACGTTGAATAGAATATGTCAATAAAGAAATAGCATTTACAATTAATAAATGGTACAAAGTGTCCCTAAAAGAGATATTTTATGGTATAAACAGGAAATATTCAGTGGAAAAAAATTCAGAACATGTGGAAACATGAATTGCAGGCAAGCACCTAAAAGGTGCGTGGACCCCTCAGCCTGTTTTTTTTTAGTCAAGTAGGATCAGGGCTGCATCTAGAACCAGTTTAGTTTTGGAAAACATATGGGCACCCAAAACTCAAATGAAACAAAAAAACGAAAGTGTTGTTTTTGTTCAATTTGAAAAGATTTCTGAAGGAAATACTCCTAGAAAAAGCTTCTGGAAGCCTCAATATCGATCCGATTGCATAGCTGGGTATTGAATTTCATGTTAACAAACCTCTGTTTTGTGATTGATCACATGCTCTTTGCGCCGAAATTCACTTAAAAAAATTGGACCCTCAATAATGAATTACGAAAAGGAACTGGGAGTTTGGGATCGGAACCTGCAAAAAATCCCAAGGGGGGGCATAAGCTCCAGGTATGCAAACTGATTCAAAATTGCACACAGTCAGGCTAAAAATGGGCTCTCCTAATCACTCTTTTTACATAATTTCCAAGGTACAGTAACAGGTTTGGTGACAAAAATTGAAGCATTATGTTGTACCAGTTAAATGTGTGGACACAAATATGGTTCATGCAAAAGTTTTAGAATAAATCATATGATGTAGAATAGAATGGTTTAATAGCAAAATTTAAGAAAAATGTTGTCCTTCATTCAATGAGAATCATGAATGGACTAGGCTTTCTTGTATCAGGGAACCTTCAAAATTCACAACGAAACATGCAACCAAGGGTTCCCGATGGGCATAGATAACAGTGCAAAATCTAAGCCATCAATAAATTAAAAATTAAAAAAAATTAAAAATCATGAAATTATCATAGCCATCTGAAAATCTAATCATTTCATCTGTCAACATTCAGGAAGCTCTCACCAAAGTTTGGTCAGGCCCGACTTGATAGATCTGCAGATATTCAGCGGACAAGAATATGTTGATGGGCATAGATAACAGTGCAGAAGCTAAGCCATCAATAAATAATAATTTTTTTTTTTAAATCATGACATCATCATAGCCATCTGAAAATCTAATCATTTCATCTGTCAACATTCAGGAAGCTCTCACCAAAGTTTGGTCAGGCCCGACTTCATAGATCTGCAGGTATTCAGCGGACAAGAACATATTGATGGGCATAGATACCAGTGCAAAAGCTACGCCATCAATAAATAATAATAAAAATAATTAAAAATCATGACATCATCATAGCCATCTGAAAATCTAATCATTTCATCTGTCAACATTCAGGAAGCTCTCACCAAAGTTTGGTCAGGCCTGACTTCATAGATCTGCAGATATTTAGCGGACAAGAAAATGTTGACGGACGGACGGACGGACGCTAGGACGGACGGACGCTAGGACGGACGGACGTACGTACATGGCAACGACAAGACCCCACAGCCCTATGGGCTGAGGGGTAACAAATACCAATCACTTGTGCTAATTAATTCAACAAATACATACTTGATGATCAGTGTGTAATATCCAAGGTAAGCCATGTAAATTCGGCCACATATGGTCGCAACATATGGCTGATGCAAACGTGAAGTACTTATCATGCTTATATATATGGCAAATTGTGAAAACAGGGTCAATCAAGACTGAAAAAAAAAAATTACAAGCCCAGTGCTCTAGAGCTTCATAATTATCATGGGATCTGAATCTAAATTATAAGAAATATTGAAAATCTCCAAATACAGGCAAATTTGGTATGTCTCGACTCAAGTATGATGGTAAGTTGATGAGAAATGTCCCTGAACAACGTCGTATCGTGTGTAGCATGAAATTTAAAGACCCGAAACCCTACAAAACCATAGCACAATTTGTAAAGAGTGCAGCAAACTTTCGTTAAGTATCAAAGGCCCTCACAATGAATTACCCAATGATTCTCGAGTTTTAACCACATAATGTATAAAGGAGCTATTAATTAATCTATAGAAAATGTAAACAGATATCCCCCTTCAAAAACTTGTGTTTCAAACCACTAGTTTCTCGGTCTTTAACATAAAATAATAATTCCAAGGCCGAAATCACATCGTCATGCCTTCGATCGTAAAGAGCACCTGTGATTCAGGGGCGGAAGATACTTTTATCGGAAACCGGGCATTTTTGTCAGTGCTTGTCTTCAAACAGAGTGACAAACAGAGTGAGAGCTCTGTACGTAGAAGAAGACACCATGTAAGGATCATCATCAAAACAAGATCAGAGGATCCGTCAAAGAACACCACTTTATTTAGGCACCCTACCCTTCATTGGATGGTCTACCGGATGGACAGCTCATTATTTTGTCAGATATATGGCGAGACAGTGAATAGGATTTAATGGTGCTTTCAATACCTTTTCAATCATATCCCGATGGCGTGTCTACATGCGACAACCGTTCCAATGCTGCCTTTTTATGCTGCCTCACCAAGGCACGATGTCATAGTTGGATAATGTACTTGATCCAGTAACATATTATTTCGACACCAGGCCAACCAGTCCTTGATCTATTCCTCTTGGGCTGAGCGCCGAGCGAGGAAGCAACAAGTTCCACTGTTTGAGTCTTAGGTATTATTTGGCATGGGATTGACCCCAGGGCCTCCTGATTGCGAGGCAGATGCTCTAACCACCAGATCATCATAGTGTAGTTGTCTAACATACATGTATTGTACTCACAGTTAAATGGCCAACAGTTTTGCCCCTGTTAACCCCAGCCAAGCTATAAACAGGTTAGAGAACCTCTCTAAAATTGAGGTAAAAAAGGTCACTTTTGTCCAATAAAATCAAGAATATATCGAACTGAGAGATGACATGTTTTGTTCTCCATTATTAATTAGACTATGTATGCCTTCCTTGGAAAATCATTGTTACGACCTTTAACAATATATAAGCTAAGTCGCCTGAAGATTTTGGAGTGTTTGGGTGAATAAATCAAAAGTAATTCAGCAAAAACTACCATTTATATCTCCAGTTTAGAGAGGTAGTCTATGATGAATTATAATAATGAGTGCTCATTCACCCCCATGGCTCATTCACCCCCATGGGTTAGTTTATAGGGATAGGGAGATCGCGTGCCCTTTCTATACTACTCATCGCGCACTACTCATCGTGCATGCGCAGTCGACCCATTCTACTGTAGGGTGTAAACCTGGCCCATGGAATATCAGGTAGTGAAAACCCCAGGTCTCTCACCCCACCCTATCCCGCACCACACCTATGCGACCCGCTGTGCAGTGAGTAAAGCGGAGGAGGAGGAGTAGGAGTCGGACAGGCCACGGATTATACTAGGGAGATGTTCAGTAATACATCGAGAACTAGGATCACTATTCATCTCACAGAGAAATAAGAACAGGATATGACAGATCTACAGATAGAGCAGAGTTCAACGAGAACACTGTTTGAGCTTTTACAACAAAATGAAAATGGCCCAGCATCTAAAAGAACAAATATAAACACAGATGAAAATAATTGATCGCGACGTTTCAAGTGACAGAATACAGCACACAACTCCAAAGGGAAATCACCACGTTTTGGGAGCGGTTTCTCGACAGACGCTAGTAATTTCATTAGGTAAATAGCTGGTTCGGCGCCGTTGATAAGAACTGAAGAGCTCAAGTGCGAGTTTCAATATTAAAGTCTCTCATATGAGGGAAAAACCATAAACAATGTTTACCAAATTCCCTTTTACCTTTTCAGTGGCTTAGCAGTTCAGCGTCAACACCTTTTTATGGTGTAATTAAAACCTTGTGCAATAAAGTGAACCGAGCGTTTCCCAGTATTTCTCTACATCCATTTGAGATGATTCAGATTGCAATATGTGATGCTGCTGGCCACACATTACTGCTGGCCAATGAGGATTAAATACTAATCCCTGAAGTCCATGGTTTATTGTACAAAGATCAGTTGGGTCACAATAATACAAACTATACAGCCTGAACATTTTGAGTTGCTTAACTTTGGCCCAGCTAGATTACAAAATAATCTCAAGGTCAGTTTTGAGACCTTCACGAGGTTGGGTTGTGTCAAAGATCTTGACTAGAGGCCCTCATGAGGCAGCATTTGCGCTACAGAAAAGTATCACTTGGATATTGTGTTCACAATCAGCTTTTCACACTGACCATTGACCCTTGAAAATAGGTCAAGATCAATCGGCAGTGAACTTGACCTACAGATCCTCATAGGGCAGCATAATGTTACAGATCAAGACTCTTGAAGTCAAGTTGTGCCTCAGATATTCACCAAGCTAATCACATTTTTACCTCTGTGACCCAGGAAAATAGATCAAGGTCAGTCGGAAGCGAACTTGACCTGGAGGGCCTTATAAGACAGCACTGTGCTACAGTTCAAGATAATTTGTCACTCAGATATGGTGTTCACAAAGCTTTTCACATTTGACCCATGAAATAGGTCAAGGTCACTCGGGAGTGAATTGACCTTGAGACCCTCATAAGGCACTGTGTTACAGGTCAGAACTTTTAAGGTCAAATTGTGCCTTAGATATTGTGTTCACAAAGCTATTTACATTTTGACATCTCTGACCCATGAAAATAAGTTGAGGTCGGTCGAGAAGAAATTGACCTGGAGGACATCATAAGGCAGCATTGTGTACCAGATCAAGACAAGATTAATATGTCACAGAAATATAATGTTCACAAGGCTATTCACATTTAACTGGCGACTCTTGAAAATCGATCAAGGTCAGTTGGGAGTGAATTGACCTAGAGGCCTAGGTCAAATTGTCCCTTAGATAGTATTCACAATGCTAATTTGACCTCTGCGACTCATGAAAATAGGTCAAGGTCAGCTGAGACAACTTCATGCAGAAGGCCTCATTAGGCAGCATTGTGCTACAGATCAAGAAGTCATTTTGTCAGCCCCTTAGATATTGTGTTCAAAGGCCACAGGTCAAGGTCAGTCCAAAGTGAACTTGACCTAGAGTTCCTCATAAGGCAGCATTTTACCAAAATCAAGGCTCTAACCTTATATGTTATCGATATATTCCCTGCTGCCCCTTATTAGACAGAATTGTAGCAAAGATCAAGGAAATAGTGCAATTTGCTGTTTAGGTATTGCTGCGAGTATTACTCACATCAAGGTCAGTCCTGAGTGAACTTAATGTAGAGGACCTCACAAGAGAGCATTGTAGGCAAAGATCAAGTAACTAGCTCAATTTCCTGGTTAGATATTGAGTTTTCAAGGAAAAAAACTGAGCGCTATTCACATTTTGACCTCTTGTGACCTTTGAAAATAGGTCAAGGTCAGTCCTGAGTGAACTTAATCTAGAGGCCCTCATAAGGCCGCGTTGTCCCAAATATCAAAGCCCTAACCCTCTGAGTTTTTGATATATTATTGCATTCACAACTTTTGAGCCAGACAAACAGCATTCCCATAAGCCCCTCCCAGTTATGTGGGGCCAAAAATTAAAATATTGTTGGTTTGGGGTAAACCTACCTACATGTACCAACCAATAATGCCCCTACCCAAAACTTTTTATTGCGTTATTGTTTTATTATTATTCATTTGAGACATATAGATTCTTTCTGAAACTGTTGAAATTATATATGTAAAGCAGGAAACTACATGTTGTAAAGCAGGAATGGTAATATTTCACTGTTTGGCACACCTTTCATGAAGCAATATTGTCACCAGGTATGTAATTACAAAAAAAGTTCAAATGAAAAATAATAATAAAAATAACGCAGCAAGGAAGCAATCAGAGATTGCTCAATTGTATGCCCCCCCTTCCGCTTTAATCCGACACTGCTCCACCATTGTTCTGTTTTGTATTGGTCTGTGGAGGCCTAATTTGGCTAATTATAAAAATTCTGTTTCAGTCACTTTTTCCGGCATGCCTCGCATAATACATGTACATATTCCACCCGGGACTTTCGCCAAATTCAAAAATGTGACCTGGTTATGAGACCTACATTCCTTGGGAGTATATTGTGGTGAAATTATGAAGCGATCATGAACTTTGAATTTTGCATCCAATTCACTCTTTTTGGGGCAATTTCATACTTCAGGACCTATGTGATCTACTTTGGAATGTGCTTTGGACAAATAAATATATCCCATTCATTTAGGTTTGATGAACAAAAGGCCGTAACTCTTGAAAATATAACCGAAAGCAGAGAAACTTCACGCTGCACAACTATGGGGTACTGACCACATATCATGCAAATTCCATAATTGTCCATACAATATTAACTGAGATCCAGCCCGGACAAGTCCCAATTCACAAAGATTTCAAGAACAGAAGGGCCATAACTCTTGAAATATACGCGAAATGCGGAGAAACTTCACACTGCACAACTACAGGGCACTCACCACATATCCTGCAAATTCCATACTTGTCCATACAATATTAACCGAGATCCAGCCTGGACAAGTCCCAATTCACAAAGACTTGATGAACAAAGGGCCATAACTCTTGAAAATATATGCAAAACGCGAAGAAACTTCACGCTGCACAACTACAGGGCACTGACCACATACCCTGCAAATTTCATAATTGTCCATACAATATTAACCAAGATCCAGCCC